>VXBX01000994.1:1040657-1212319 GCA_013400415.1 Scytalopus superciliaris
TTTTTTTTTTTTTTTGTGAGAGAAGAGCACTGAAGTATTGGGGAGAAATCAGAAAGAAATATGGTTTTTCAAACAGACTAAGAAATGGATGTACTTCTATTCTGGGTACTTACTAACATTTTAATATTTTCCTGTAACATGGATATATAATCTAACAACAGTATTTGCAATCAGTGATTTTCTGAACCAATATACAATGAGTTAACCAAACCCATGCAAAAATATAATGGGCAGCCTCATTTTAAAAAACCACAATCTAAAATCAATTATCCAAAAGGCTCCCCACTGCTTATTAATTCAGAAGAGGAATTAGATTGTTTAGAGTATTAAACATCATTCATACTATGACAGACCTTTGCCAAGTTGATTTTGTAAGTTACCCAGTTTAAAACTGCTACATTTTAATGCACTAGAAAGCGCAACTCACTAACAGTCCATGCTTGGCTCACTCCCAAGAAACAATAATTTTCAACTAAGAGATGATAAACACCATGCAATCCAAGTACAGCTGCACAGAACACTAGCAAGGCCATGCAGAGCTGACATACAGTCAGAAGGTTATTGAAGAATACACACGTGGATTCATACAAAGAAGTCATCCAGGTTGGTGTAGTAAAGCTAGGTATTTGTGGAAGATTAAGAGGCAAACTTGGAACTTTTGGAAGAGCTACATTAGGAAGACTGTTGGTGATGCTCCTGTGAAGAAATAAACAATGTAGGAATACAATAAAAAAAAAATATTTAGAGGACAACGGGGGAGAACCCCTTATTAGACAGAAAACTATAGGCAGGAGGTTTGTTCAGATTTTATGAAAAGCACTTACTTGACAGGTTGCCATGACTCTTGTTCAAGACCTCTGTGAATGGACTGGGCAATTGATGATTCCATGAGATCGATGTAGCGGACGACCATGGGAACAAAAATTTCTTGCAAGTGCTTGTGAAACTTTCCATTGCACAGAAATGCTTTAAAAACAAACAAAGGACAAATACCTTCCCTGCTTTACTTTGTTATAGGATAAAGTATATCTTAAAATGTTTTAGTACACAGAAGCTAAGAGTAAGATCCAGCTTGTGTAGGAAATACAGTTCAGAAAAGGTAAATTAAGTGTTTCATGAGGATAGTGCAGTACGTTTTAAGATGTCAATGTAATGAAAACTAGGTACCTACTAAAGTCCTTTACTGAACCAGAACACTTTTGCATCTTCTAAAAATTAATAACACACTTGGCTGAATCTAAGCATTAAGCAATTATCAATTGCTTACCCACGAAGAAAGAACAAAAAACCCCCAAACAAACAAACAAACAAAAATATAGTATTTGAATGTCATTCACAAGCAGTAAAATATTACCTGCTTCACAGATGGGATTTACTACATGAAAAACTGTATACGCAATGCAAATGGAAGATGCTTAAAACCTGAAGTTTGCCACCACTACTGCTTGTCCTGGTATCTCCTGAAATGTTATCTTAGCAAATCCTAACTCTTAGGACACTAATGTCCTGTCCCACCAAGGGAATATATCAGTTTCATGTTTTGAATGCATCTGTGCTCACTCATTACTCCAGCACTGTTATCAGAACCTAAAAGAATATTCCCACGTGCATATGGAAATCATACAGGCTGAGCCATAGAGAGAAATTTCCATGACTTTGCTAATTCTCCTTTTATTTCACCCATATTTCATTGTTTTAAATTCTTTTGCGGGTTTCTCCTCCTACCTATTCCTGCATCCAGGCTTCCTGTTTGACTGGATTGGTACCAAAACCACATTTTGAGGAGGGCTCCTCCTCTTCCTAACAAATGCCTGAATCATAGGGCTCAAACCCTTGGAAACCACCTGATAAAACTACAACCCTTGTTCCACTACTAATAGAACTCTATGTATAACATGTCAAAATAATTTATGTAACTTCCAGAAACTCCTTTGCCTTCCATTCCTGAATGATGCCCAGTTCAAACTGAACATGGGAGAGATGGAGCCTATGGGGAAAATGTGCCATCAAGTTTCAGTTCCCTAGTCCTACTTGTATTACAAAGAAGTGCTTTTGTTGCCAAATGTCTGGACACTAATGTTATTTTTTTCTTGAATAAAATGATCTGAAAGCAAGAACTTTTTCTTGAAAAAATCCTTGCAGAGTAATAAGAAATTATGTATCAATCAGTTTTACCTAAGGAAACAGTATCGTTCAATCAGTTCTCTCTGGCTTTGTATAATTGCCCTGTGGATAAAAATTTTGAAACTTTTAGCTAATTTCAGCCATATTAGACACAGGGGTGGAGTTCTCAGATATATGAAGTTTCATGAAAACAGGCAGCTAGGTAGCAGACAGAGATTATTAGGGTTTCCACTGAGAAAAAGGCAGCAGCATAGGATCATCTCTTTATTAAACACTTGAGAATTCACCTGTGAGAGCACCTGTGAATCCATTACAAACATGATCCATTATTTACACTGCTCTAGAACTCCTTGTTAACTAGCTAGTTCTGGCTTAATTATTTGTGTATCAGGAATCCAAAACAGTGCTGTTTTTCTGTATTTATAATTATTTTATATATCTTAAAACTGCAGCATCTGAGAGCAGCAGTAAAAGCTACTGAGGAGGATTTGGATATTAACATAAAGGTTTCACAGTAAATGGCTAATGAACATTGCTTTTAAGAAACAAAAGGTGGCTGGTATCAATTTGCATATTAGGCTGATTTTTGAAGGCAACTTTTAGCTTAAAAGTAATAAGAATAAAACAGTGTCAATTAAGTCATTCTTGCCGCTTTACAATGGACCAGTGCAGGACTGTAATTAGTCAGGTAATCAGAGTTACTTGGAGGTATAAGCTTGTAGTTTAGTGTTTTCTGAGCACACTGCAGAAATGCTCTGCTATGAGCTCAGCTCTGGGAATTACAGTAATGAAGCCTCATGGGCAGGAGGGTGACTCGTTATTCCAAAATCAGAAGGAAATTTAAAGAAGTCACAGGCAATAAAAGATGTTCAACTTACAAAGCCAAATTATTTTCTTAATATCATGACACCAGTCTTTACAGGGAAGTGAAACTTTACAAAATGATGCCAAGACTTATTGTCACTGCACCTCTACAGAGATGCCTTTGTACATGGGTACACTTACAAGAGCACTGTCTCAGATCAACAACTCTGTGAGCTTTCTCATTTCCCATGGTTCAGGACATGGCAGCTCTGATTTGCCCATCAAGCGATCTCCATCAAGGATTAATGCAGGGCAGGGAAAGAACTCAGAGCACATGGGTAAACCGAATATCATCATCAGACTCATGGCTCTCTACTCTACCATTAGAATTGATCTTGCCAAAAGGTACCACCTGTGCATCAAAGCAGATGGGAAACAAGAGATCCTTGAGGAAATGCCACACTTCAAGTCCTTCAACTACCACTTGTCTTCAAAGATATGTAGCTTAATTCTCCATTATCTTGTCCATACAGACACCCCACATCCTCTTCATATGAGCAACCTCATATTCACACAAGCAATAATAAAATGAAAGCCTATGCCAGGGCAAGATAATGCATAGGCAATATTAAAGGAAAAAACATTACAGGAACAGAAACAGACCCCCAAAGGAGAAATTTTTGAAATTCTGAAAATTAAAATAATTAAATTTTGTGTATTAGGTAGCTGAAATAGAATAAAACGTGACAAGAAAATACAAGAGATGAAAACTACAGTCTAATTATGTAGCACTGGAGGGAAGTTTGATCTCTATTTATCTTTACATGACAGAGTGACATTACACAGTATGTCTTTGCTTGGAATTCCCATTCAGTAAAAAAAGGTTATGGAATATTCTGGTAAGGAATAATGCACCTTGAGTTAGCTCTCAGTATCAGTAACCAAGACATGCAACTCTTATCTGAAGGCAGGCTATGATTTCAAAGTAGCTCCTAACAGGATTTAGCAAAAATTGTAAGTCCCTGATCCAAGAAAAGATTCCCACTGAAATTAATGAGAAGTGTAAGGTTTCAGGAGAGGTGTTGGTGTGGGTATAAAGTTTGCCCTGACTACATTAAATCCGGGTTGTTTTCTAACTCTACCCTGTAGTTTAAGATAGGGGGTATGAGGTTATACGTACATTCTAGTACAAAAGAGGTGCAGAAGAGGTAACAAAGCAGGAAGGTGATGATGGTGTCTTTGGTGGCTGTTGCCACTCTGCTGCTAGCAACAGCAGCAGTGGAAAAATCATGTAAGGGAATTCCTGTTTGAAGTCAATAACCATAATACTGGCATTGGCATTCAAAAGGCTAACACTCGCCACGCTGATTCTTCCAAATCAGCTTCATCAGGCTGCCTAAAGGTCATGGCCGAGTTAGAGCAGGTGCACAGACATTCCACTGAGTAATACTTGATGGAAAATGAAGCTCATGAGTTAACTTTATAATACTCCTTTGACTGATTTGTGCCAAGGTAGTAATGCAATAATGCTGAGCAACAGCACAGAATGTAGTAAGTGACACTTGGAGATAAAACTTGGCAAGGAAAGGAGCAGAATACTGAATATAGATTTGGAAAACCTCTAAAATAAGCCAAATATATAGACACTTCATGTAACTAGGTGTATACCACTCAAAGATATCTCTGACACCATTTTAGGTGAAGAGAAGTTAATACATGTCTGTCTTCAGGTACTAAAAACCTGATTAATCTGGATAATGAAACAACTACAGAAAGTAAATTGCCCTCTAGAGCAAATCCCTTCACAACATTGTTTTATAGGCTTGCTGAACAAAAAGTAACATAGTCACTACAGAAAGTAAGACACAGTCCTGGGACATCTATGTCCTTTTCCCCTCTATGAATACGTAATTCCGGAAAAAATAATTTTGTTATCTTATTGTACTGTTACCACTGTACAATCTGTGATGCTTTATAGTCAGGCATAATTGTGTATGAACAATAGAAATTTTGGAGATCATTAAAATGTATCCTATAAAAGCAGCTACAATAATTATTTCAAATCTTTACATTTTGAAAAATCACAACGAATTTATCTTCAATTTATTATTCATCTTCGCAGTGAATGTCATTTTTTAAATCACTTTTTGTAGTTAGCTTTCATGAGAAAAGTTGAAATGTTTTATAAGATGGGAAGATCATACTCCTCCCTCCATTTTTAAAAGCAGTTCTTCAGTTAGACTCAACAGCAATACAATCACTGATGAACTCTTCCTTGTGGAATAAAGTCAGAAAAAAATGGAGAATCTTATGGTGACACAAAATCCTTCCTAATAGAAATAAAAGCTTCTGTCAGGACTTGCCTATCTTCCCCTCTCTTACTTCATGAAAAGTTATATGCTGTATTGGAAAACACATTTTTTTCTCATTGTTAATTGAATATCAGCTTTGAAGTTTTTGCCCTGAATCTTGTACAGTATTTTGTATGCTACATAAAATAACACATTCACTATTACTTGATTAGCCAAGATTATACATTTTCATTATCTCACAGTGTTTCTAATATTATATTTTAGTGATATAGTTATAAAAAATAGTCTTACAGGTAAGTTTCCTTTAATGCTGTAAACGTAAGATTGATTCTTTATTGTTAAGAGTTCGCTCATGTCAGGTTTATGTGACAACTGACTCCTGCACTGAAGATTTAGAGCTCATTTAAAGCTCTTGAGATAGAAAAACATGCAGGCGTCAGTCTTCCAAATTTCACTGAAGATTAACCTAATATGCAATATGGTGACCTAACTGTTCTTCATTTGAAAGAAATCTGAAAAGTAATCTCTGATATAGCCAGAGAGTGAGAATAACCCAGTGGGATTTCCACCTCTTCATTTCCTAATGAGCTTTTTGATAATGAGAGGTGACTTTGCCAGTCACTGTGGGCTCTATTATGGCTAATTTACTCCACTTCACTCTCCTTGTTAATTATTAACACTAGCCTTTTTATCCTCGCGAGACCACATTCCAGTTTTCCCCTTTTAGATTTTTTTTTTTTCTAAATATATCTTTATGAAAGTGATAGTTTTCAGGAAAAGAATTTCACTTAGAGTAGTGCCAGAATGATATATTTTACTTTGGAAGACTGTAAAATTGATTATATAAGCATGGGAAGCACTTTCTAATGGCTTTAATGCAGTTACAAGGTGAAAAGGCTGCTAATTAAAGAGTAGGCACTGAGGTATGTTCCACTTGGGAATCAGTTCTTGGTGGAACGGTCACTTGCCACTTGCTAACATATCCACCGATTAAAAGGCGACTAATAATTTCCATGGTTGCTTTCCAGTAGTTCTAGGGAGAAAAAAAACTATAATTTTCCAGATGGCTTTCACTTGCCAGAAACTGTCATTTACTGTATGTGTTACCATTAGGGAATTATTGAAATTGGTGTACAGGTGTGATATTTCTTACAAGAGATGTTTCATATCCTTTAGTTAAAGTTTTACAATGTTTATAATAATTGCTTTAACATGAAATTTTTCATTTAATGTCTTTCTTAAGGCTATTCTAATAATTTAGCATTATTATCCACTTAATCTTCTAAGAAAAGAAAAATCAGTATCCTATCAGCAATCTCTTTGCATGTTGAGGACAACCCTTCTTTGTTTCTAACACTTCTCTCAGGTTGGAACCAAAGCTCAAAGAACACAAATGACACAATTATTTAGTTAAAACTGGTGTCACAAATCCTTCTGGTAAGACTACTGTAAAATACCTACAGAGTTTACAGAAACCAAATAATTGTTACAAGTGCATGTAACATCACAACTAGAGTTAGTTATTTTCCTAAACTGAAACTGTAAGATGGTAGGAAAGACACCTGAATAAAGGCTTCAGATTTTAATCTGGATTTTAGATGACACTCACTTAAAGTAGTGTACAATCCACCTTAAAGGAGTGTAACTCTTTTGAGATCTGCACTGAGATTGAGTAACTCCTACACCCTTCCGAGCAGCCTTCTAATTTGAGCTTAAATGACACCATCATGGCAATTTCAGTAAGTTTCTGAATATGTAGCTGGTTCAACAAAGGATCCAAATAGAACATTTGCTGTGTGTATTTTGCTCCATTCATGCTAAGCCTACAATACCTTTATAGACATAACTAGTCTGGAAGTAGTTTACATGAAGACTTAGAAGGAAATGTAGACTACAACTTTAGTTAAGCAGTAAAGATTAAATGTGAACTATCAATACATCATATACTACCTGTACACAGTTGATTCAAAACTGAGAAATCTGTGAATACTAAATGGTTAAGGGGTTACCAGAAAAAGGACTGAAATGGTGCAAGAGAGAAACTGATCAGCTTCCAAGAAATGGAGCACCAGGATATGTATCATAAAAATAGACATTGTCACTTTGAGCATTATACTATTGAGAAATACATTTCTAAAGTGTGAACACATTAAAAAATCCAATACATAGAATATGTAAAAAAATTTAGATCTTACTGTCATTTCTGAGGGCATTATTTAGCAGCTGGAAAAGTGGGAAGCTGTCCCAGGAATCCTGAGGCTGTGCCTCAAGTGCTGAATCCATGTCAACAGAATAGAGAGATAAAAACTTCTCTGCATGCTCAGCCAACAGTTCTGGCCACCAAGCGAATGCCTGCAAAAATGACAAAAGGGAATGACTAAATACGAGTTAAAGCAAAGAGATATGTTGTATTTATGGCAAAATCTGGGTATGTCACGGCATGTCCTGTCTCACTTGGAGAGGAAGAATTGGCAAAGTGAAAAATGTGAAAATATTTTATAAAACCTTGCATCAAAAATGTAAGAAGTCAAACAGGTTATGCTGGAAAAGGTGATATAATCAAAACAAAAACGTAACATCAAACAAAACCAAAAAAAGGAGTCTAAATACCTGTGAATCTGGCAGAGAACAAAGAAAAGCACGAAGGCTTCACCTTCGAAAAAATTACTGTATATGCTTCTTTTGTTCTCATTCAATTCCAAAGCTGGTAGTAATCAGAGGAGTTAATTTTTTAAATAATTTTTTATGAATACATTTTGCTTTCATTTGGTAATCAGAAGGGATGGTTTTAGTGTGAAATTTTATTCCTTGATGTCTGAGGAATTTTTTAACAGCTACACAGCACTTTTTAATTTCTATTTCTGCCTTAAAGGTGTTGGTTTCTCTGAGGAAGCCATCCAGTTTTCCGTTTGCAAATGCTGTAAATACATCTTGAGAAGTTCACTAATGTCTATTCATTTCAGTAACGACATACTGGAATACAGAGTTTCCTCTGGGAAAAATTTGTATTATTAGGTAATCCTAGCTTTAAAGAAGAGAAGAAATCTGTGAAAAATAGTCAGCAAGTAAAGCCAGCTTCACATTAAAGACATATAGTGATTGTACCTTTTTACTGTCACATAAATCTAGGCTTTTAAAGGTCAATATTGAAGGTCAATATTGGACATTGGATCAGGGGGAGCTGCATGATCTTGAGAGTCAAAGATAAAGGTGAAGTGAGAGAATGAATTAGGATGAATATCAAATACAGCTTGAGAGTGTTTTGCTCAGAGTTTACAAAAATATCTTACAGTGAGAAATACCTACACAGAGTAAATAGGAAAACATAATTACTTTCAAACTTATGGCACCATTTTGAATATCTCATTTTGAATATTTTTGAGTTGCCAGTATGGAACATATATAGCTTGTTCTACACAAGTGCTGTCCTCACAACTTCAAATAAAGTCACAGAAATTCTCACTTGAGTTTCTGGAATGTAGGTCCTAGGTAACATAGAATTATGTACTCCAGTCTGAAAGGCATCAGATAAAAGACAACTTCTGTAATGTGGGCTACAAGTATATTTTTGCACCTTGGACTTTCTGATGACTGCCTGTAGTTCCTTCTGACCTGGGGAAAATAGAGAGATGATGAACTGGCAAGAGGTTTTAAAGAAATGCTGAGCATCCTCTGCTATTACTGAAAAGTACTCTGTGTCTTGCAGTGTCAGTATTGCCGGATGATTGGTACCACAGTGAGAAAGACAGATGAAGCTTAAAAAAAACCCTTCGCAGAAGTTTGAAATGGAGTTTTTTTCATCAAACTGGAAGAAGTTTCTTATTAATAAATCCTGATTAAATATGAGTTCATTAAAGGAAAGTCTTCTTACCCTAGAAAATAACTAAATGCAAAAAAAACAATTAAAAAAATGTATACCAGTATTGGCAGGTGGTCCTTCTGCTCTGCACAAGCAAAACTCTTTTCAAAAAACATTGCCAACATTTCAAAGAAAAGCAAAACCAAAACTAGAAAAAGAGTACATTTTCTCTCCATTTTCTTCCCCTTTGCAAATGACACTTTGAACCTAGACAGGAATTTTCCTGACTCTCCAAAACTACCCATCATTACTTAGGCAGCAAGGAAGAAGAATAGAAAAAAAATGTTACAGCACAGTTGTTATGGAAAATATGAAAACAGGCTGAAAGCAATTTGTAATTGGTGACACACATTCTTGGAGAACAAAAGCATTGACTGGATTAAAGGAAGAATGGAGTTCCTAGATTCTAGAAACACACACAAATGTGGCTATGCAACAGCAGAAATCATCAAAACAGTTTATGCTACATGTTCAACACACAGTTCCATGCTACAAGCAGTGAAAAATAATGCTTAGTTCATCAGGAATCACATACCTCTCTTCCCTTTGAGAATCCCCGAAATTTGTAAATGTTATGAATTAAAAAAAGAAAAAAATCTAGTATTAAAAAGTGACATACTATTTTACAAATTCGTCAACTGTACCATCACTGAACATTTACTTAATATTATGATGTGAAGTCACCATACTTAAAAATCAGTTTTGAGTAGGGAATGTATAATTTTGTGATCTTTTCTGCACATATATTTTAATAATGAAATTCTGTATGCTTTGTAAATTTCAGTGAAATTGAACATTTATTGCATGAATGAAGGAAGGGGAAAATAGTCTTAAAATTATCTTTATTCTTTTCAATCCTAGATTACATTGAAAACGTTTGCTGAATAGATTTTTTTGAGGGCACATGCAATGTATTTACCCTTCTGAAAAACACCACATCTCTGACTGCAAATAAATAGCATAGAAAGCAATCTTTGAACAGAGATGTTTATTAATGCATGTATATGATTTGATCTGGTTTTTTTTCTATATTCTTTTCCACAGAAGTCTAATATTCTTACAGTAATTCAGGTCCTCAAAAGACAAGGACAATAATATATACATTTTATTAAGTAATCAGTACAGTGTAACACAGTGGCAATGGTAGTGTAGAACAGGACCTCCAGGGAATTAATTTCAAATCATCAAAACAGCTGTTTCTTCACTATAAGATAAAACATCTATAACAAGTTCACACATGACAGATGTAAGCTAAAAACTAGATTCCATAGTGTGATATAAAACCAGATGTTTTGAATGATCATATTTTACAACTATATATACTAAATCATGTTCATTCCTTTACATGTTTTCCCAAACATTATTTACTGAGTTTTTTGAGAACATTTTAAAAGCAACTTCCTGAACCTCAGAAAACTGTATTTATTAATTAAATGTCAATAATATACACAATTGTGTGTATCAGGTTTATTTTTTAAATACCTTGTATAAAAGGTGCTATGATTCTGAATATTATGAATCATGAAGCAAAAGATGTGAGAGTAAGAAACATATAATTGTTCTATTTTATTTCTTCTATCTTACAATGCCATTTTAAAAAGCACAAGTTTAAAAGCTTTTGCAAACAACAAAAGAGCAATGTGAATGTGATTATTTTAACTTCATTGTTTTTAGATCTATAATCTAGATGTATACAGCATGATAAAAACAAACATAGTTACATCTTCTTTCTGTTTTGAATGAGAGGTGAAAAGTTGGAAGGAACAACTGCGTAAGGCTATGAATGTTTTCCAAACCATTTCACCACCTCCAGCACAAAGATGCTTTCTCTTTTTCATGCTCTTTAATTTTCATTTCTAAACCTACAGTTCATTCAAGCGAACTCAAGTAGAGTTTTATTTCACTTCACTTTTCATAAGCTTCAAGTCTCTTATTCCTCTGTAAATGTGAACTGCCTTAAACATATGTCAGAAAGTAAAGCTAAAATGTTTCTTGACAGACTCGCTTCACATCAGGGGACAAAAAATCTGGGAACAAACCATTCCCTACAACAGATGCAGCTACAGCCTCACCTCTGAATGATGCTCTTCATTTTGCTGCAATACTTCGATACAGAGTTCTGCAAGGTGAAGAACCTCTTCCAGTTTTCTAGCAGGTGGTGCTTGGTTCATGGTCTCTATATGAATATAAAATGCAAACCAAAATTGCTTTAGTTACAAATATTATTAACAGTAAGAGAAAATGATGCAGAAACTAGTGGAAATGGTGTAGACTGACAATTTCCTGAAGTATAAGCAATTTCAAGTATTAGGGATAAACATTTATTAAACATAAACAGAGCTGAATGTCCAGATCACTAGAAAGAGAAAATATCTAATTCACAAAAGCATAATTTCTCATTGTAAACATTATCTATTTAATATGTGAGAAATAACAGGTGCATCAGTGATGTTCAACTTCTGCAATAAGGTAGTTCTTTTTCTCTCCAAGGTCATATATACAAAGACAGCAGACAGTGGAGACCCTTTTTGTTATTGTCACTACAATCTCATTCTTACCACATGACTCAATACAGTCATCAGCAAGATTCATGTGTTTTGCAGCCATCAAAAATTCCAAACGTTTAATCTAAACAAGACATTCCATTTTAGGCATATTTAAAAATAAGAGAAGTGCAAGTCACAGTAATTCATACAACTAATTTCTAATAACTAATTATTCAAGTAACTAATTTTCTACCTGCTGTTCAGCAATAAGAGTGAATCTGCATTCTTTTCAGTACCATAATGAAACCTAGCATTATAAAATAAGATGTTACAACAGAATTGACAGAACGCTACTAAACACTCCACATAAAAGAAGCACAAATGCAAAAGGGTCAAATGACATGAGGGTCACTCATTCTACCCAGCAGACTTCAAAAAGAAAGCAAACTTCAAAGGTAAAACAACTGTAACTAAGATTCCCACAGGGCAATTAAATGCTGATTAGTTTTCAATTAAAAATAAAATCATAGCACTAGATCCCAGGAAGAGTCATGAGAGATAAACGAAGAGTCCATACAATCACAGTATAATATCTAAAAGTAATTTGCACTGTTAGGAGTAACTTTAGCATTTAGTATCAGAGATAATTTACTTCACAATTCTTCTTTTACTAAGAATAAACCATGGGATGGATGGAAATGCTGCACAGTATAATCACGTGTAAAGTATGGCCACATTAACCAGCTTTGCAGAGGACTTACAAAGCTGATAATAGAATGCCAGTAAGAGTCTCAGGAATCCTACTTTCTCATTTTTTGTGCATGCTCATGGATCACACAAACAGCAAATTACATGAATACGCATCTTCATACTCAGAAAATTCTGCTGGCATTTCTTTCCACTTGGCATTCATCATGACATAGCACATTAGCAGATTAATTAAACAATAGAAACAATCTCCTTGATGTCAGTAGGAATATCAATCTGCATGCAATAAATATTTTTAACACAACATTTCTGGCAAGTCAAAGCAACTGGCCAGGTATTTTAAAGGCAGGTGACTTTGTCAAGTTCTTCAGCACTCACACACTGATGCACAGTATAGTGATACAATTTTAGAAGAAACATTGGATTAGAATCTCCAGAAAACATCTTCAAGGTGAATAAATACCCACACTGTTTTCATACAAAAACAAAGCAGGCAAATTAGTTATTGAAGCAACTAAAAGTAATTTTTTCAAATCTTATTAAAAGAGGCCATAAAATATAACCAGACATGTTAAAATAGTATGTTTTCCAAAATCACAATCTAACTCAATAAAGAGTTATTGTAGGAACACGGGCCACGCAAAAAACACAGACCTGGAAACAAAATTACATTCATAATGCCAAGATCACTGTTATCAATACTGTACTGTATTGAATTTTCAATTTTTATACTATAGAACAATTATATGAATATAAAAACAATCATAGTGAATAAAGTGAGATTAGAAAGGTTGGTACAGTCCCTATTATCTCGGTTGTAGCATAAAGACTAATATTGGACTGAGACTAAAGCAGTGGTTTCTATATTTATCCTGGACTGAACCTGCTTTTTCCTCTAGTGGTCAGTTTCCCCCCCTCCCTGAATACACAGCAAGTATTATCCATATAGAAGATACATCACTAGCAGTGTCACAGATGTTAATGAGTTTTAGGAATAAATCAGTGATATTAATACAGAGTATGACTGGCACATCTGACTTCAGCATAAACAACTCATTTCATGATAAATTCAGCCTGATCTTCATTACCTAATATGAACCAAGTAAACAAAATAAAATTGCATTCGTAGTTGCATTTATTCCTAATGAAACTAAATAAACTGTAAACTATTCAAAAATTATATCCTAAAATGGCTCCCCGAAATTACTAAGAAAGTAATTCTAATAATTATATTGCATCTCATACTGCATTTTTGCATTAGGATAAATTCACTTATTCCACTCCTGAAATTAGCACAAGATAGCCTAAAAATGGCTATTGAAAAGACATCATTATCACTAGGAGAAAAAGGGTTTACTAGCTAACTGAGATTATCCGCATCACCACTGTGATGAGATCATGATGAAGAGAAACATTGTCTCAGGCAAGGACCGATTGTGTTGAGTAAGGCACTAAGGAAATGCAGTTCTGGTCATCTGTGCTAAAGGGATGAATTTTGATCAGAAATGGAAATGAATGGAGAGTCTGGTTTTTTGGTGTGTTTGTCTGAAAGGCATCATAAGCCTAATAAAATGAAGGATGAAAGAGGGGATCAGATGTGTTCCCACACAGGCAATGTGGGAATACAGTGTTCCCAAAGTGGGAACACTTGAGAAGGAGAAGACCTACTTATGATCAGATAATCGTAAGAATAAATCAGTCATGATAAATGATTTAAACTAGAAACTAATTTTCAGTCATTATGGGACTAATGTTCAGGATTAATTTCTTGAATAGGATTAGCATGTTTAGAAGGAAAGACAATACGAAAACTGTAAACATTCCTATGAGGTGAGTATGGCAAATTTCCAAATGACATTTCATGGAGGAATGACTAAAGTAATGGAAACATTATGCTGAATAAATTCTGGTTTCACATTTCCATGAAATTCACCATGCTATTTACTGTTTACTAGCTTACTCTGAAACCATTTATTAGTTGCTAAAAACATGCAAATTACTGTTGATGTTTCATACAGCTTTTCACAATATTTTAAAAATCATTATTTTCCTATTAGATTTGTTCATAAGAAAAGGTGGCAGAGAACTGCACTCCCTTTGCATCCTTGGACAAGTCTCTAATTCTGTTGATTACTTACAGAATAAATCAGTACATGCAACTTCTTCTGGATTATATATACTTATTTCACTTAAGCTTCATCTAAAGTGTCCTCTTCCATCTGTAAGTTACCACATCAACTGGTCATTTTTCTCTGTAACTAAAGACCTTTCACTTTCAAATTATATAGAAGATGTGTTATGGATAACCACCATTTACATGGGTATATAAGGTGCTGTGAAGTAATTTGAGACATAAAGAATGAAATACTAACTTTTTTTTATTAAGCAAGTAGTATATATGAAATATGAGTAGCAATAAATTCTTATCTGGAAGTTTTAGAACCTTCAAAACACCTGAAGAAAATACTGTACTTGTCTTCATAAGCATAAAATAATTACAGGAATGGAAATCAGTGCTGTCAGTTTTCATTATATTTATGATGTCTTGCTTCCCACAATTACTAGGGGTTGTTAAGATGTGTTTACACTGCTCAAGCTAACAAGTTGCAGCAGGAGTCGAGTCAGTAAATATGCTGCTTGACATCTTTTAGAAAATAAACAGAAAAAGCCATCAATCATCTGTTTTCAGCTTCATGTTCTGCCGAAATGAAAAAGAAAACCAGGCTTTGCAAATAATGGATGCTTTCTCAAGTATGCATTACCAGTGAATCACACAGATACCGAGAAAATATTGCTAAATGAGCTAAGTTAACTGACTAAGCTGCTACTGAAATGAAAAAGTGACTGCTTCATGGACCAACCGAGCCTAGGGCCACCAGGGATTGTCAGATCATCCAGTCTCACCTCCTGTGTCATACAGGTCAGGGAATTTCTTCCCAGTCCTCCCTGCCTAAGACAACCAGGATGTCTAAAACCTAACAGTGTGTCTAAAACCTAACTTAAGCTTGCTTTCCACAAGAGAGTTCATCCTTGAAGACAAATGCACAATTCACCTCTTTCATTTTCTCCCCAGCGTGTAAGCTGTTAAAAACATGTGATTGATTTCTTAGCGACATTTGCCAAGCACAGGAATCTGCTGATTAAAGAGGCAATTTTCCTTGGTAATGAATACAGTGCAGCTACGACATTCCTGTCTCTGGCCTGCCAGTCTCCCCCCAAGGACACAGCATACATCCCTTACTGGTTTTCCCTGCCCAGTATTTCATCCTTCATCCTTTTAAAGCATATCCAGAACAAGACACTCAAGACAGCCAACCTGTCTCAAGGCCAGAGACCAAAGGTAGGGGTATTGGAAAAAGGCAAGAATGCTGAGAGACCCCCAACTTCACAGTCTCGGTGGATTAAAGAGATACCTTCATATCCAGAGAGACAGATGTGGCTGGAGACTTCTGTGGTGATCTTGCAGTTTAGGATTAGGTCCAGCTCATTTTATGCCAAACTGCAATAGAACATCCAGTTTGCATTTTGATCCTTCGTGTAAGGCAACTGGCATTTGTTTTAATTTTCATCGGTACTGTTGCTCTGGTTTCTGGCAGCACTGAGGCATTGTGTGACTGAATGTTAATGCTATCAGAGTTAAACAAAGCCTGGAGAAAGTGAAAAACATCTAATAATGGAGGTGTCTAAAGATCAACTTATTTGTTTCTATGCATATGCCAGAATTAGATGCAGGGGAGGGAAGATAAGGAAAGGACTGTCTGCTATCAAAATCTTTCCAGGATGCACTGTACACATAGCAGTGCACGGTCTAAGCATGTTTTAGAGTTTCTGAAAGAATTTAATCTGTATAGATATTGTGTAGAAGGACCCTAATCTCATGTATTTCTTTCCAAACCAGCCCTCTTGACAAAGAATCTTGACTGATCCACTCCAAACAGGAGCCTGAGAGTCAACTCCCATAGATGCAAAGGTATGATGGGGACACCCCAGAGGAAAGTAGTATAATTTGTTAATTCAGACACATCATATATTGAGCTTTATGGATCCAGTTCTGCTCCAGTAGGGCCCATTAATTTGATCTTTTTGACATGTGAAACTTACAAGATTGCTTCTAGACTTGTATCAAAATCAGTACAGACATCAATAAACTGGAGCTAGTATGTCACTAAACATGACCTGACTCTGAAGAGTTAATCCATGACTAGGATAATCCATCTACAAATAATTTAGATTTGACTGTACTGGATTGTCTGGCAACTTCTCACAGAATTAATTCTGCATGAAAAGGTAAGGAGGGACATCTGGGAGGACATTCTATATTTTTCTGATTAAAAAATAAAAATCTAGCCTTATATGAATAGTGATATTTATCTTAGTTATGAAGTTGAAAACAGTCTGTCCATAATTGCTTTCCAAAAACTGAACAGCATTTTAAATTCTATGGAAAAACATTAGAATCAGTTACCATTATCAGCTATGTACAGAGATACTATGAAATATGTAGAAAGTTAGAATTTACATTTCCTAGTCCACAACCTATCAATTTATAAAGTGGATCACACTACAATATTTTCATTTTAAAATTTATCACAGTATTCAATGGAATTACCTTCATAGGGAAATTACAGGTGGGGGGTTTTTTGTGTGAGTTTGTTTGGGTTTTTTGAAGGCTTTTTTTTCTTTGAAAAGGGGAATCTTTACTCATGGAAAAGCATTGAAACAACACATTTGAAAAGGTAAAAACAGAAGAAAAAAGGCAGAGATGAAAAAAATCTCCTTTTTTATTGCTGATCAAAGCACTTCATATATGATTCTTTGTATTTGGGTTTTGACAACACAGACACAAGCAGTTTGTATTTTCTTCCTTTTCCTCACTTTTAATTTCTCTTCAAAGGGGAAAAGAACGAATGTTCTCAGTACTTTCTGCTCCCGTGGAATGAAACCCAGAGATAACAAACATGGCAAACTGCAAGGCTCCATGAGTGAAGAGATCTGAATAACTCATGTAGCAGATGGAGAGAAAACTGGCACTTTGAAGTGTAGACTTAGTAATAAGTATTTTTAAAAAACAGAGGAATTTTAACTGAAAAATTACAACATATCTAATGCTGGCAAGTAAGGAGAAGGGAAAAAAGATATTGATAATTATTAACTGTAACAAATATTAAAAAAAAGACTAGCTGAGGGCATAAAATGAACAGAAAACACAAGAAAATGTAACACAGATTTGCAATGGTAGGTTGATCTAGATTTGTGCAGCAGCTTTTCTTGATAGGATACTTTCTTATAAAAGAAATTCAGTAGATCTCATCTATTCTGACTATTAAAGAATTTGATACTGTGCCTCATGGGAAAACTACCAGTTAAGCTGAAGAAAATGAGGATCAAAAAAGAAACTATCTATTGCATAAAGAAGATGTTTGAAATGAGAGGCAATAGGTCATGCTGAGAAAGAGAACAGAAGGTTTCTTGAGGGATTCATTGAAGATTCATCTTGGCCTCCTTAATATTTTTACCAATGACTTTAGAATAAATACTAGGAGTGCACTGATAACCATTTTGTAAAACACTGGCAATAGACATCAGGGTCAAAATGTGGTAACAAGAACTGGATAATTCCAAGGAATGGGAGAGACAAACATATTAAAATACTTTCAAGAATTAGAGAAAAATATTAAAATATTTCAGGAAGGAGGGCAATACATTTGACACACGAACAGTGATAAATATTTGCTACAAACTCGGAATATGTCAGCTGGAAGTGATCAGAACTCTGAAGACTGGGTTTAATTAACTTTTCACAGAATGGCTGTGTGCAACAAGCATGACACAGACATCAGAAGACAAGTGTTCCTCGAGTATATTAGATGAAGCATTTCTGGTGTAACAGTACTGCCAGTACTGTGCAAGGCACCTCACAGGGATGACTTTGCACAGTTCTTGTCACCAGTGTTCATAAGGGTGGAATTCAAACTTTAAAAAGAAAGACTCCTGAAATTATAAAAATGAAGAACTGGAGGCTAAAACTCTGAGACAAGGATGCATGAGTATAAAACTCTTGTCTAAAAATGCATCATAGCGCACAGAGGACCTGGAGATGATAAAATGATAATGAATTATTCCTTTCTCATTTGTGATACAGGACAAGGTTAGTATGCTAAAAATTTGGAACTGATTTTACTGTAAGGTGATTGGTACACCTATAGATCAAACAGGACTTGAAATGATATTCACCTGGGTGCAGCAGGGGGTGGAAAAGGGGAAGCACAGCGACAAAGATTGTCTCAGCCCTACTGTTAAAAGAGCATGTAGGTATGTTTACAAAAGAGTATCAAGATGTGAATCTAACAGTCTAGGAGTTCTTTTACAGACTTCTGCTCCAAAACTGAAATCAGGGATGTTTGCCCATATCCCTTCTTTCCATTTAGTTGCACAACAAACAGAGGCCAAGAAGGTGCTATGCCACTGTGCAACTCATTCGCTTTTGTTTGTTCAGTGAAATGAACATGCATGGAGAGCTTTAATCAAGTCCTCTCCAGGTACAATACTCTCCACTTGGCTTCTCAGCTTCAATAATGTTTGTAGTGTTCTTCTTTTTAAGTCAGACAGATCCTTCTGAGCCTTGAGGGCATTTACATACTACCCTTCCTTTAGAAACTTGTGTGTAATGAATATGTTAACGATCGATGTCTTTTAAAAAACAGCAAACTGTTGAGTTGCTCCTGACCTTCTCTTGCATGGAGTTAATAGGTATTCAGCCTTTGGCAGTCTCTCTGATAGAAACAAATATTGGGATGATAAGTATGATTTGTCTTTGAGCAATTGCACCCTACATGCTAACTATTTGCCCTGATTTTAATGGAATTTATTCTCATTCCTTTTACTCAAACTGTTTGGCAGAAGGAATCCAATGTACTGAATTACTACAAAATTGTAAAAATAATGAGTTAAAAGACAACTACCTAATAATTGAAACCTTTATAATCTGTCTAATGCCTCAGAAATAAATATTCATGGCCAATGACAGATACTGCCCTGTTTGGTTTACAGCCATTTACCACTTTAATCCCTAACTCAGTCCTCTTGTATCTGTACAGCAACATAATGCCTCTGTGCTGAAAAATGTTTCTATGTGTAAGTTTCTATCACTTCTCAGGCAATAACAGCAGCTGTATCAGCGTTAATTACTCCTCAACAATTCAGATTTCAAATAAATTTAAATGGGGAAAAACATTAATTTCTGAGAAGGAATAAACAATGTGTTTTATTACTCTTTGTGTGTGTTAATGGATGTGTGCAGAATGTAAGTAAAAAATAACAAGTCTGTATAAGGAAGGCCATCTTTTTTGAAGGAGAGAAAACAGGTGAGGGACGCGTGCAAATTTCTATAGGCTCTTCACTGGAAGTATACAAAATACATATGAAGAATGTTATTTGTCTCTGGCCTCAGAATCTAGCAGGTCCAGTTATATTCAACATTATCTACGGGAAGAATTAATGGAAGTTAAATACTGAATAAGACAGGAAAACATGCCCTATACAAAATGATCTAAAGAGTACTCTCAGGTAGTGAAGTCTCAAAGGCAGCATATGCTGCAAAAAAAATGGGTCATACTTAAAAAGAGATTTTCACATACTGATGCTGTGATGCATATCCTTGACAAATTAAAAACCCTTGCTGCAAACTACAAGGGCATCATATGAGAGTTCTTATATATAGTTCAAAATTATAATCGTAGGTTTGCTAGTATTCTCCTCCTAATGGCAATTATACTGACTGAGCAGATTAGCTACTCCACGAGAATTTCAGCTGTGTGTTTAATAAGGAATGACATGCTGAACCCTGTATAATTGTCATTGCAGATGTAATTTTTGCTAAAAAAAATCTGTTCTATATTCATAACAGTACAACAGGGGAGTGCTAAATAAAACGTCATCCTGACTGTAAACAAATACTGTTGATGGAAGTGCTGCTCATACCACCATGTCTGCCACTAAGAAAATAACCACCGTCTTTGGGAAAACATTCAGAGTTTTGTTCAATTGAGGCTGAAAATGAGAGCACTTGGGGAACAGACCTGGGAATGTGGCAACCACACTGCTGAGAATGGATTCTCACAATGAAAAGAATTTTTATGTTCACCCCTGTATTTCCTAACACTCCTGCAAGTCAAGATTCTTCATACAGTATCTAGTGCACAAGTCAAAGGATAAATAATAGTTATCAAGTAATAGGTCTTTCACAAAAATGCAATATATGGTATTAGGGCTAAGCATATTGTGCACCAAGTTCCTTAGGAAACCTGTAGGAGTCCAGCTAGTGACACCAAAAGGAGAAGGATTTGGCCCCCTTAGCTAGACTAAAATGTAACTTTATTGGGCTTTATCTTGCATCAGAGCAATGGGTTCAATGGTACACAAAATTCTGGTAGACATAGCCTGTTTACTCCTTTCTATAAAATAATTTTATGCCTCTGTTTACGGTTAATTTTTAGTTGCATTTTCAATCAGAACTGGTATTTAATTAAGAAACTAAATTATAAACACGGCCTATAAACCTCTAACTTCACCTAATTCACACAGTGAATTTCCATTTACTCACTGTATGGGACAGTCTTTCATTCATTCTTTAATCTAGTCATTTGCCAGGTCACTTTGCTATCCTATCTTAAGAACATGGCAATGGTTTCCTTCAAAGCATGCATAAACCTAATGTAAAATGACTGAAATCAAATAGTCTTTCTTTTTTCTGTGCCTGTAACTCTGTCATGTGTGCTTAATGGTCTAGCTGACCTAAGAGCCTGAAAAAATAATAAGGGTGTGGCACAAGGAAGATTTATACTTTTTAAGAATTCCATTACAGACAAGTGTGCAGGTGAGGTTTTAGAGCACAAAGGTCAAAAGACACAATTTCTAAAATTTTTCTCATTTCACATTTCACAAATTAATTTCAACATGTTTCCAAACTTCTAATTTCAAGAGATATTTTCTTTAATACCTACAGGTGTAAAAATACTAAACTGAATTATTTGTTCTATCTGGCTTTAGGTATCTTCCCTAGAAGGGAAACTGCCTTAGGGTACATTTGTGTTTGGTGGTGTGAGATGGGTCCTTTCACAAAGAAATTGTTGAAGGACCCTCTGGGTAATCTGCGTTCCCTGCTTAAGGAACCTCTCCCTGTTGATCAGATTACCTGAGCCATGTGAGCTCCTTCTAACAGACTGTAGCATGAACAGCCATTCCACCAGTGCACTGTCTGCTCTTTTTTTTTTTTTTTTTAAGAATTCCAAATAGATCTCTTCTCTTTACACGGCATTTAAAGCTTTCAAACAAAAAACAGTGGAAGTTTCGGAAATCAGTTGAATTTTTGGAATCTTCAGTTATGAACACAGACTTTAAAAGAAATAGCTCTAATAATGCAGTATTTTTCAAGCCCCTCATTGCCACGGAGTTCCTCTTTGCACGATAATCGTGCAAACTTTATTAGTCATCATGCCAGTCTGTCTTTCCAGATGGAAAATTATTTCATCCTGAGAGTTCTACCAGCTCAATGTCCCTTCCCATAATGGTGATGGATACTAATTGCAAAACCCCACAAAGCATCTCGATCAGTCTTCCTTTGGGTATGTGTGTATGTCAGGTAAGACAAAGCAGTGTGCAAACCTATTTCACAGTGTATAGAAACACAATTCCTCATTCTTCTACGCAGCCACTGCTACTCAGCCACAAATACTACTTCAGCTATGCCCTTTGTATGATGACTTCTAAATATTGGAATATAAATACTCAAAAACCCCTCTCTCTACTATTGGAGAATATACACCATATTAGCTTCACGAAATTAGGAACACGAAGAACTATCATCCTTGTAACCTTCAGCTGTAACAAGAAAAATAAACGTATCACTAAACAAAGCCATATCAAATCCAGTTTTGCAAAATTAGTTCTCTGACCTTCATCAGCAAATTCAGCAGTACCATTAGAAACAGATGCAATTGTTGCTGATGATTATGAAATTCCATTTCTCTAAATACACAAAGTAATTTTAAATTTAACAAACTTCTCTGCATCCCTTAGTTATACCTCTTTCACAGAAGCCACAACTGTATCATATTCCAAAACAGAAAATTAGCTACATTGCTGATAAATATGTAAATCATAGTTAAATATTAGTGTAAATGAAGAATGCATGGACTATACTACACCAAAACTAATTTTAAGGTTCACAAATATTCTGGTCAGTATCTTGGTATTGTTGAAATCAACAAAAATAATAAATAATAAAACAACAGACAAAACACACTACATCCGTAACACATGCAGACATGCACACAAATAGTAATCACCTGAGTCCTTTTCTGTTGTTGCTAAATATAAAAACAAAAAAGAGAAGAAAAATATCATTACAGAAATAAAACTCATTTAATTTAATTAGGGAAGAATAAATACCACATAAGGAGTTAAAATCTTGAGTACATCACACAAATGACAGGTTTTGTCAGGGGAGAAAGAAATGGTCTATGGTTTTAAGGAGTATATTTGTATTTACTAGTCCTATATAGGCTTTATTTCAGGCTCACACCTTGAGCTTTCATCCATATTGTGTCTGGGAATTTAGAGACATAAATAAAAGAATATAAGATAGTAAGAATATGAGAATATTATTTTTCTTAGAACCGTCTTTGCATCTGCTTTTTAGGTACTTACTATTGGCCTGTAGCTGATATTATCATGTAATAGTTGCATTTTGGCTGACTGATATGATGTTGTTCACTGAAGAAATATTCAAAGGACAAAAATCTCCAAAATGTGTGACAGCCACATTTGAGAACTTCAGTAGTATTAGAAAGATAAGCACTGTATGCTGTCTGTATGCAATTTGAAGAGTAAGCATTTAATGCAAATACTAACATAGTGTTCAAGAGAAGAAGTCACTTCAGTGCATGGATACAATAATGCTTCTATAAACACAAAGAAACAGAATGGAACCTATTGCTGAAAACTATTAATTTTATATTGGTAAAAATGTAGGATGTTTGTAATAACCAGAGTATAGAAAGAGACCAATACAGGTCTCACTGCTACTGAAAACCAGTAAATTAAATTTTCAGATGCTATGATGCTGGAGCCCATCAGTTTTGAATAGTACTCTACTTTATTCTCAGCAAAGTATTAATCTATTTCTTGTTATATATGCAATGATTTACTGTGCTTTGAGTTTACAAGTATATGAGTGTAACACTAGAGAAATCTAGTTATGTTCCAACCAAAAGGCAATAAATCCAAAAAGAAATCTGCAAGTCAAAATATGTGTAAGAGTTTCATGTGCTGTTCCAGCTTATTGCAGTATTAACAGTGTGCATATTTTAAAGTGCAAACTTTGCTACTTGCAGTGGAAGTCCCACAGTTGTTTAAGATGTAGTTAAAAATCTTGTGAAAAGATGTATTTACGTCACTGCAAAAATTTTTCCAATTCATTTTGTTGTCAGTGAGTTTAGATATCTTTTGCAAGCTTTTGCCAAATTAAAAAAATGTTTCTATTTTTATACCCACTGTTTCAACAGGTTTGCAAGAAGACAAATACTGAACATTTAAAGTTCCCTTCATGAATACAAAAAGATAAAAACTAACGAAACAGCTATTTTTTCTTTTTCATTTTCCAGAATAGATTTAATATTCATGCTTTTTTCTTTAACACAAAATGATACCATAATTAATTATGATAAACTGGTTACTATGATGGTTTCATGTTGTTACTTCCATGATATAATACTGGTTGCTATAGTGATGAAATGGGTCTTTTGTTAATCACTTGTGAGATTGGTTAACTCACGTTTTTCAGAGAACTTGAGCAGGAATGAGAAAAGGAAAAAAACCTTAGCTTTACAGCACTGCTAAACTTATAAGGCTTCTTCATTTTGCCGCAATGCTCACTCTATTTATTCTAGTGTATTGCTAGAAATATATGCTATTAAAAATTACTATGCATAAGAATTCGTATTTTTTAAAAAAGGACTTCATCCTTCGATATTTTGACATAGTTAACTCTCTCTCCAAAAATTCATGTATATAGATGTGCACAGAGTTTTCTACTCTTGAGTATATCTGTACAGGTGTATCTCTGGCTTTTTTAGCTTTATGCAGAATAAGACATGGGTCTTGACAAGGCTATTATGACTCCCTTTTTGTTCTACGTAAGGTTTACAAATAGTAAAAGGACTTTGTGTACTCCGGTCCTTTGTTTTAGCAAAATTTTATTTAATTTCATTACATACTTTATAGAAAATACCTAAATTCCAGAAAAACTTTGGATTAGCTTAAAACCTAATATTTTGTCCCATTAAATCATACAGACAATCAGGATGTAATTAAGGTTTTAATAATCAGATTATTATTACACATCTGATAACACAGCAGCAAAATAAGTGTGCCCTAGAAATACTTTAGAAAAGCAGCTATACCCAGAGTTTTCAAATTTCAAGGCAGTGACACTGATATTAAGGAAAGAATTTCCTGTCAGTAGTTTAATTACTAGAAATAGTTAGAGAAATAAAAAGCAACCCATAAACAACCTCTTAGCTTTATGAAGAACTCAAAAGTAAGAACAAAGGGCAACTTAAATTAGGAAGTCCTAGTCTTTCATTCAGACAGGGTCCCAGGAGGCATATTAAGGCAATGAATAGGAAAAAGCTCCACAGTTCACCAGCTGAGATTTTAATGAGACATTTCCCCTTGCTGGGGAAGGGGTTTGTTCTAGAAAGGGAAAAAGCTGCTCATGGAATATGCAGTTAATAGGCATTGTTGGTTTTTACAGCCACTTTGGCAGTAGATTGCTGTACTAACCTTCTATTTTGGCATATTCTGTAAGCCGAGTGTAATTGATCAAGGCAGCCTTCTCCAGACATTTTCTAACCACTTTCTTCACCTCTTCTGGTGGTATGGGAGTAGCAATATCTTTCATTAAAACCTGTGTCAGAGACAATTATACCACTTGATTACAACCATTACCCAAAGCCCATGGAAAAAGCATAAAGGTATCCTAAAGTTGCTACAAATCTGAAAATGACTAGTCAGACATAACAAGGAACTATTTCAGCAGGTGGTATTTGTCTTTGAAGGTTTCTGTTCAACCCTGGTTTGACTGCCTGTATGATATTTATCCCTACTGTTTGGCATCTTGCAGCCTGCCAGTCTGTTGGGTCATGTCAAGACCAGTGTAACAGCATTCAGCATGGATGGGCTGGATCATGGTTACCACTAGCGGTTGTTGTGGAAATTTGCTATTCTCACCTGTGGAAAAGCTTCCACCATTGCATAACCATGGACTCTTCAATAGGGTAAAGTTATTAAAATTCAACATGCCCTTGCTGTGAAAAAAATGTCATCTCTGGTAGGCAGGGAAAATGTTGAACCTCTGGTGAAATATTTTATTATGGACAAGTAGAACAGACCATATAAAGTTTTTCAAAACGTGTGAATTGCTGTTGCAAATGAAGTAAACTGAGAATCTATACCTCTTTATATGAATGTGACATTATATACTCTGGATTACTATATAAAAAAAGGAATATTATTAAAAATTCACTTGCATTTTTCCTTTAATTCTATACTCCATTAAATGTCAACAGGTAGGTGTAAACAAAACTCAATACATTTTTATTAGATTTTGAGGTAAATAATAGAATTTCAGATAACCCACAACCTTGAAAAAAATGCTTCTCCAGTGGATCTCCAGACAAGCTACACTCTTATATGATATATCTAAATATTATTTTTAGATGAAAGAAGCAAGAGATACGGTCTAGTGAAGGGCATGGTAGAAAAGAAATAGGTTCAGCAATAGAGAAGCTATTAGGAAGACATTGCTACAAAACAGACTTCTACAATACCTGCACACATATATGACTGATCTACCTATGTTAAATTGCTTCTTTTTAGTTTATAAATTCTGTGTTATCAACAAGTGAATATACAGGATTCAAAACCTTTTATTCTGAATCTGATTTTTTCTCAAAGACAGGTAAAATCAAATGGTTCCTACACTTTCTGCATTCACAAACAGAAGAATACACATTTATTCCTGGTCAAGACTGACAGCGGTGTTGCTTGAGCACCAGAGTACCACTGCCATTTGTAACAGCAGGAACAGTGAGATGAAATCGATGCTTCATACAACACAAAGGAACCTACACAGCTCTGCAACCACTGAGATGGTAAGTGAAATAAAACATACATACTCAGACTCTCTAAGTGTTTTTTGAACACAACAGAGGTCTTCTAGGACAGAATCTCTATCCGTGGAGTGTTTTGCAGTGCAGAACAACTAATAGTCACTAGGACCAAACCTCTCAGATTCTGGCAAAGCAACACAGCTTGGGATCTAAGCTTCTTTTGAATTCATATCTTCATCAGGCTCCTGCTGATACAATTGTTCCAGAATCTCTGCTGGAATTTAAAGACCTCTTTCCTCAGAGATGACTGAGATGCTTTTATCATTATGAGGTATTCCCCTTTCCAGTCAATGCAAGAGGATTTTCTGGGCAGGAGTTTACGTTTGTAGCTGCCCATGTCAGATTTGCTGCATATAGCTTTTTGCTTCTTAAATTGACTTGGCTTATGCATTTATGGAGTATTATTTGAATTATAAAGAAGCCTTTTAATGTTACATATGAGTACAGACAACATCAGCAGCATAGAAGGCATCAAAAGCAGGAAAGGGGGACTGTAGAGTAGACTTGCACTACTTTAGAGGTAATGCTGTGTAAGTGTCAAATAAAAAAGAAACAGAGTCACTACAGTGGCTTGTAGTGAAAGTCCAGTAAATAAGCCCTAGAGAAAACATCTCTTTGCCTCTGTGGAAGACATTGAGAAAAAAACCCCAACTTTCCAGTGAGCAGTCAAAACCAACAGTAAAATATTTGGAAGACATGAGTCTGCTTTCAACAGTCTGAAGGCAAAAGAAAAGTGCAGGCTTAGTAGTCATGCAGAATTTAAAATATGTTCTCAAACTTACCCTTTCAAGTAAGGAAAGTGTGGCTTTTAAAGCTCCTTCAGGACGTCCAAAAGGGAAACAGTATCTTAAAAAGCAAAAATATAAAAGAAAAACCAAAGAAAGAAATGGGAAAAAAAAAAAAAAGAAGAAAAATTAATGAAGAGGAATGGAAAATTATCAGAATTATCAGAATTAACCTGTTTTACAAAGTTACTTTGAGATGTAACTGTACACAACTTGCATTAAATTATGTTAGCAGAAGACTACCATCCACAAAGTACTAATAAAAGCAGAAAGCCTCTTCAGTAGTCTACCATGGGTACATACACAGTACTGCAGTATCAGCCCATCAGCATCTTAGGCCTTAATAGAGAAAAAAAACCCAAAAGGCAAAAAGCATCACTTCCAATTTCTCAACTATGAAGGATATTTAAAGGTCTCTGATGAACTTAACTGTCATCTTTCTGGAAAGAGGTAGTATTTCTCATGTAGCCATGAGTGCTAATGGAGCTGCGAAGTAGTATTCTGTATATTATACTTTGTTTTAATATTGGATTAAGACAAGAATAAAATGTCAGATATTTTTGTTTCTAGAGATGAATGGGAATATAAATGCTGGCAGATATTCCATAGTATTTCCTTTTATCTCTAAATGCCTTGGAAAAGCACTTTATGTTACGTTAAAATTTATCAGCTACAACTTAAACCATATCAGCTTCTAAAATTAAAAAGCGATTGTATTCATAGCTTTTTTTCTGTTTTTTCTTTTTTGTCTACTGAATGATCCAATATAGCAGCTCAGGCAACTGTAACCTCTCTTTATCCTGTCTATAAGACCTTGTTGGGATATCCCCAATTGGAAAAAGGATTTTTTACTTTGCTGAGATTATTTTTTTTCTTATTATTACTCACTGATAATGGTAGGCTCCTATTCTAATGTTTTCCACTAGTCAAATCTTTTCCAATGATAAAAGGATTCAGACTAGTGAATTTTAGATCTACATTTTGGTCAGCCTTGTAATAAAGCCTTGTAAATGAGGTCAAAACAGGATTTCCTGTAGTGAGAATTCTAGTATTTGATTTTACCTCTGGAAAGACTTGAGAGATAAAACTCACACAGCCAGGCAAGAGGTTAAAGACCAACATCCTCCTGACAGCTTTCTCAGAAATATTATCTCTTCCACATTTGATGCCTGAGAGTCAGGCAGAGATTTGAAATCTGAGGGGGTAGGTAAGGTGACAGAGAGGAAAGGCGTAAGTACCTGAAGAACTGGGAAATATTTCAGATGACAGTCCCCAGCATGGGATGGGCTGACTGTATCTTAGTCATAATGGAGCCAGGCTGATAGCAATGAAAATGAAAATTAAAAAGGCCATAGGAGAGTACTAAATCTGGAAGCTGTGGGTCACTTGGCAGGCATGGGAAAGCATCTTTTACTGATGGGTCTCACATAGTGACTTAGGTGGACATAGCAAATGTTCAGCGCACCTCTGAAAGGGCAGGAAGAGACAAACACTCGTCAGTTAAACTGCCCATGACAGCTGACCAGGTAATGAAATGCTAAGCAATGGAGAGAGGACAAGGCTCAGAAAAATTCTGACATACTATAGGAAAAAAAAGTGCACACTGATGATCCTTGAAAGTCTGTACTGCTGACCACCTAATTCGGATGATCAATGTGATTAGGAAATGCTAAGATGTGAGGAGCTGCAAATTCAACATTTTAACTCTAGACACATACACTTGATGGACATCTTGTTAGGACAAGATATAATGACAATATTTTGTGACACAGGTTTGAATTGCTTCCTTGGACAGCTAATTTAAGACCCAGAAGAAAAGATGTTATTCCTCATTTGGTCTCAGATGTGAAGAGGACATAGTTTGAAAGGTGCACAATAGAAGAGCTGCTCTGTAGTAATAATCATAACACAATACGATTTAATAATATAGCAAAAGAGAACAGACAAAGAAAATTCAGTACATGAACATACAATTTCAAGAACGGGAATTATGAAAAAATGAAAAACTTCAAAAACAAAAGCAAAAACCGTAGAGGTGAAATCAAAAAAGCAAGAAACCTACAAGCAGCCTGAGGGAAAATTCAAAAAAGTAGGAGCCTAAGTCAAATGCATGTCACAATTAAGAAACCAAAGTGGTAAAAACAAACAAAAAAACAACCCCTCCCCTGTGATCCATGAGGAAGATAAAGAGGTTACTGTAGATAATCTGGCATTTAAAAACTGTAAAACCTATGGGAACACAGAGAATATGAAATTCTCTGAAATATTCTAGAGCACATGAAAACAGCATGGGTTCTCAAATTGACAGTAGAAATAACAGTGGAAGAAGGAAGCCAGCCTGGGAGATGGTGGGATTGCTTGATGATGATGAATACAGGGCATTCAAGAACAGTAAGGCCAAAGTAGAGAAATTTAGTGCATGCATTGCATAAATCTTTACTACTGAATATATTTTTCAAAATATTCACAGTTATCACAACAATTTTGATGGATTGGAATATGGAGTTGTTTTAATATCATGTTTTCTCAAGAAAGCAATCTCACAGCCAAGGTTATTCTTTGTTAATTGATAGTGGTGATCTTTTTACATTTTTCAAGTCAAGGTTTTATTTAAAATACTATTTCCAGTGCTTTACAGGATGTCCTATATTGTGCCTCAATATGCTTTATAAAGCCAGATTCTAGGCCACCATCTATTCTTGTTTCTTCTGGTATTATGCCAGTATCCTTGTTTATATCCAGACATTTCACCTGGGTCTTTTTTTTCCCCCTAACATTTGTTCACAGAAAGAAATAATAATTGCTCTTCACCTCTTTGTCTCTATTGATTAAACAGGATTTTAAGGCAAACCCTAAGAGTCCTCTGAAGGATGGAGGCATTTATCTTTGAATGGCATATTTAATTGCTCTCAAGGAGCACTTTCTAATGCTGTTTAAATTTGTTGAAAATCCACCAAGACTGAGGTAGAAAGATTCAATGGTCACTGATGTAACTCAAATTCACTGACATACTTGAATGTGTAGGTTAGCAGACATGATGGGGATTTTGGTTTGTTCCAACGCAAGAGATTATTTAAACATTATTATACATTTTGTAATTAGTCTCATGCATGTGAAGGCCTGAATGTTGGAAGAACTCTGTCCTGTGCTGGTCTGTATTGCTTCTCTTGCAAGAGCTCTTTACTCCCATGGAAGAGAGGAAACAGAAAAATGTGTTGGGGATGAATCTTTAAAAGAAAGGAAGGATCTTTTTTTTTCCCAAAAGAAATACTCTCCAAGGAGAATTCTAGCTCTCTTTAGTTTAATATAGATATGAAGTCCCAAGTTAAGACTGCTATGTCCATTAGGCTCAAAAAAAATCTCCAATGACTTACGATGCCATGAATAGTAGTGTTAGCTCATCAAATCAGAGGGGTATTCAACAAACTCATAGCCTAACAGAAGAAAGCTGTTTCACACAGCACTATTTAAACTACGTAACCGGTTGTCATAAGATGATACAGAAACAGAAAATTCTACAAATACGGTCTAAAGAAGGATTAGATTGACAGAATAGTGGCAGATAGGTTGGCTTAGTGTGATAAACTAACAGTTTTAGTGGTCTACATGCCATTTTGATGCTAAGCTTCATAAACCAATTACTACAAAATGGCAGGAAATCCCATGTTTGCTTTGTTTCTTGTACTCCTTCCCTAAACATCTTCTACTGCTGTTGACAGTCCTTAATGTGACAAACTTTTTAGTGATGATGATTTAGAAAAAAAAGTATATAATGAAATCAAGAAAATTACTTTAGACATCATGAAAAGTTTTAGCTTTCCTCTGTCAAAGATGTTCTCATATGATTTTTCTGATCCATGGTAGTCCAGATATAGTTATGTCTCAGTCAGTTTTTTTCATGCAATTTCCTTAGCTGGAGTTATACAAAGCTTTAATGTTATAAGCATCAACAAAAACAAGGCCTATATTCTCGCAGAGTCTTTTCTACCACAGAAAAATACAACTCACATGGTACACAAATTTTCAGTACAACCACTTTTGTAAATAAATTATTCAATATTCAATCTATTGAAAATTTATTTGCAGGTAGATTATTTTATTTTCACTCTGCTTGTTCAAGACCAAAATTGAACACCATGAGAAAATTCTTTCAGAAAAAATCTTAGTGTTCACTGAATAAATTATACACTCACCTGAAATGGCTTATTTGGTTTTCTAAAAGGGAGGAAAGTCTCTCCTTAATTTCCTCAAACCTTTCTTTCTCTTCAACAGATACTGTTCCGATTCCATCTGGCCTGTAATATTAAATATTTAATAACTGTTAATATCTCTTCATGCCGATTCCTCTTTGAACAATGATCTGTATTTCTAAAGCTTCCATTTAAAATGTGTTAGTGCATCTTTCCCCTTTCCATTGCCTTGAAAGATAAGCAGCCACTTGTAATTATGGTTAAAGAGCAGACTGCAACTAGACAAAGTATTTAACTTATGCGTTGAACATTTAAATTCAAGTCCTAATCCCAATATGAACACAAGGTAGCTTATACCTCTCCCAAATAATTCCAAAAGGCAGACAATATCCTTTCCAAAGAAAATTGGTACTATTGGTGCAGTTGAGAGGCCTACTCTAATCTTGTTAAATTTCAACTTCTTGAATCTTCCATGTATTTTCTCAAAGGTACAATACAGCTGAAAGTGATTCTAAAACAAATGTTGGAGGGAAACTACTGTGAGAAAAGCCATAGCAAGCAACACTTTGGAAGCCCTCTGCATAGTGAGCATGGATTTTGATTCCCCATCCTATACTGACAAACAGCATCCTCTAATCAAGATCTCTATATAGGTAAAACATTAAAGATGCAACTAAAAAGCCTTTAAAAAACAAAACCACTGGCATACTTTCAAACATCCAATTTAAGTCCTGGTAATTAAAAATAAGCCCTGTATTAAGCCCTGCATATAATTAGTCTAAAGTCTTAGCCTAAAGTTGTTAATAATGTATTTATGTTAAAAAGATGACAAAAATAAAACATTTCAATTACACAGTCCCCAAATGGTATTTTTGCCATGCAGTCACAATTTCCCCACACGCAGCATACTTTAAAAAGAAGTATCTGAAAACATTCTATAACCCTCTTAACTTCCAGCTCCAGGGCAACAAATCAGCTACTGCTTCCCACCTGAGTTTCTGAGCCTGACATTAGGTGTACATCTGTCCTGTATCTCTGCAGAGCCTCCAAAACTATCTCAGTGTTCCTACAACTGAGAAAATTGCAGTAAAACGACACAAAGAAAAACAACGCTCTGTGAATGTTCCAGGAGTCATTCTAGGATTCTATGAACACATGAACATCTTCTTCCTAAATGGTTACTTCAACTTTCTGCACTATACTTAAAACTGGAAGGGATAAGTCACTACCTGGTCATGACATAAACAATTCTCTCACCCTTTAAATCACTTATATTTGTGACCTGTCAAATCAAGGTGGAAAGAATGCCTGAGTTCCTTAAATTATTGTGAAGACAACAATAAAAAATCAGATATGGTGGGGATAGGAGTAACCACGCACATCAATATACCATTGTATAAATTTGATGTGAAAGAGCAAAAAACTTATCTTCTCTCTTTTGATGGATGCCAGGATACTTTACCTCAGCCTTCTGACAGATGGAATGAGCTCAAATTTAAGTAAATTGCACTGTCTGATTTCATTGTCAAGAGAGATTGTGCTCTGGAGTGATAAAGCAAATAGTTCTGTCATATTCAGCCTCACTGAGGCATGTCATATATATGTCAGAAAAGACCTAGGGGTCCAGATAACAGTAAGTGAAAAAGGTGAGCCAGTAGGATGTTGTATCTGTCAACCTGCACTAAGGTTAGGATCACTACATATCAGGGACCTGTCACTTCTCTGAGTTTGTTGCCATGAAGAACCTTGTTGACAACTAAAATTTTCAGAACTGCTAAATATATTTTCAGTGGACGTTTGCATAGAAGCAGATGTCCCAGAGGAAGAGGAGTGCACAAAAAGGTATCAGGAAACTGTACCATCTACAGCACTGAAAAATTCATCTCTTGAAAACATGCTTTTAGAAAAATAGCATGAACTCTGAATCATAACTTTGTTTTTTCTTGTTGCAGGCTTACTGCAACAAGAACAATATAAAAATGCACTTTTGCATCACAATGCTGAGACACATATTGTGGTAGTGATAATTTTTTCTACTTTTGGGAATATCTATTTACTACTGATAAAAAAGGATTCCGCAGATGAAAAAGGAGTCTGAGTCTGAGATGAGCTGACACAGAAAAAAGAGATTAGTTTCAAAATTCCTATTCATTTAATCTTCTAAATATTTTTTCTTTAATTACTTTGAAGACTGAATAAAATAAATAACACTGGTTTGAGCTGGTTATTTTTGTTTATGAATTACTGTGCCTGCCAAAAAATCAGACTCAAGAAGTCATTTGATTTGCAAAGGTTTAAGTCATCCATAAACTATGCAAGAACTATTTTGCAACTAAAAGCAACAACAAATGTGTCTTTCCTACTATCCCAAATGTTATGGAGAGTGCTTTGGATTTGATTGTTTCAGTTGAAAACCAGTGCTAAGCCTTCCTATTGCAGCTTGAGACCTCTCTTACAAGTACATGGTCAAGAAAAGTCATGTACTTTCTTAAGAAGAGTTTTCATTTTAGCATAATTTTCTCAAGAAGGCAAAGGGAGAGTGAATTTTCCTTTTCTGCACAGTCTTTTTCCTCCTTGCTGTTCAAAACTATTTTTAGGATTAGAGAACTAGGTGAAACAGTGAACACTAAAAACTGAGTAGCCTTCTCTCTCTCACTTCTATTAGTTTTCCATTCTTTGAGAACTCCATCAATTGCATTTGGATTGGCCTGTCTTGTCTGCTTAGATCACAGTCTAACTGGCACAGATGTAATGTTACCTCTGTTCACAAGTCAAATTGTTTAATTCATTCAGACTTAAATATCAACAGAGATTTGAAATAAATACCTCATGAACTAGAGCTAGTAAATTCAAGTGGAAAATAGCTGTTTGACCATAAACCACTTAAATAATGAACCAAAACCAAAGGTTTACCAGAAATTTAAAACAAATTTTTACTGTGGAAAATCTTGCAAGATTGTTGACCTGACAGCAGTTACTCTAGAGAAGCTGATTGATTACGTGGTGGATTTCGGTTTTCCTCTTGGAAAGGACTGTTTTTCCTCATTTGATAAAATCCTTTAAGGCTTGGAGTCCTCTCTAGAATTATATTGATGTCTAGAGTTCTTAAAGCCTGCAATAATTTGCAGAGGTCACTTGATGCATTGTAGCATTAAGGTTCTTGTGGCATGTGAGATAAGGCTGTAGTTCAGTTCCAACAGGAATTAGATATCATGGACACTACATCGACTACAGATCATTTCCAGCCCTCAACTTTGGAAACAGCTTCTCCTAGTGGCCTCTTGGAGAGTGAATTGTTACCCTAAGCAATACTGTGTTGTTGAGACAGCCTTGGAAATACTAATTGAGCATGGTTGACTTTTGTCCTCTGGAAGATCACTGATACTGGTGATTTTTTGCATCTTGACATAGTTTTAAAATGTTGGAAGTCTTTTCAATGAGTTTTCCTCATTAAAAACATAGATCATCACTTCTGTCTGTCATGAGGAGAGTAATGCATAGAATGATATTCTAACATACACACACAGATAGATATAAACAGTAAGGCTGTCCAAAAAGGATTTGCCAAATATGAGAAATTATGATGAAAAAGAAAAGAAAACTACTTCAGCCAAGGTCTTACTTCAAGACATTCCTGTAATAAACTACATTTCAAGGGCATTGAAACAACAAAAACAAACTTAAGTGGCATCTGGTCTCCTAGAAACAAATTGTTTTAGAAGACTTCAGTGCTTTCTAAGAGCGCTTGTTTTTAAATTCAGCAGGATGCACAATCAAGTGAAAGAACAGTGGCACGTTTCAAGTTAGCAAGATAAAAGTTTGGCTGCTTGTTTCTTAGTAAACCAAAGATTAAATTGTTCAGAATTTTGATGTAGAATTTTTTGTTATTTATAGCTCCTTAATATTCAAGGACTTTAATATATAAATTTTCCTTTAAAACACAACTGTATTAATTAAGGCTTTTTCAGAGTCCATGGTTTATGTCAGAGAAATCTGAGAACAATGATTTACTCTATCAAGTTAGAAGCAGGCAGAGCAGAAGTGTTTTCATTAAGAGAAAATGAAGAGAGCACATTACCACATGACATTTAAATATAGCTTTAACCAGCAGACACTTGAAGATGAAACATTTTGATGTTTATATTAACTATTCTTCAAACATTCTGACCAAAAAAAGGCACAATAAGGCCTTCTGCTCTGTGCATTTCTCAGGCTGCTCCTACATCTGCTTACAGGTCATATCTTTTTTTTCACAACTGAATGAAAAAGACTGGTTCTAAAGGCCACTAATACAGATTAAGATGATAAATCAGGTTAATTTTAATGCTATTTTACGCAGTCGTATTTTAGGTGGGATTCATTAATGCCCTTCTACTGAAAAGCAAAGCATGTGCTAATATAATACTGTTTTACCCAATGTATAAGGGTATGCATAGGCAGTAATCAGTTAAAATTAATGACAAAACATTGTATAATGTTCAGGGAAGGTAAGAGTATGTAATAGCATTAGCTGTTCCTTCATTGTTTAAGATGGCAAGTATCACCTTAAATAGGCAGAACTTTGTTCTGATACTCCTTACTAATGTGTGAACTATGTTTAATTTTCTGTTGAAATTTTCTCTGAGGCTTTACAGCAGCAGATTTGTTTTGATATGTTGAAAAATTTGCTTCTGTTAATACTGTAGTGAGGACACATTTTATTATAATGTTATTATAGCTAAGAACACTTTCCAACACAGGACAGCAGCTTTCCTTTAACCAACGGGGAAGACAACATGGCTTCACTTGGTACCTGCAACTGGGTGAAGGGCTTTGCTCCTAGCTTTGACACAAGAGAACGCTACTGACACATTTCCTGTGGCTATTTACAAGAGTAATATATAGAAATCTGTGTCAGTAATTGAACAGCATGCATTAAAAAATATGTAAACTAAATTAGTTATTCCAAATGTAACTATTTAGAGAGATCTCACATATATAAACTTGGGAGTGTGATGCTCATAAGTGAACCAACTAAAAAGGAGAGTACAGATTAAATTAAAGGTTTGCCTTCTTCTGTGCTCCATACACCTTGGAGATGATCAGCTTCTAAAAAGGAAGGATGAACTGGATGAACTGATGATGTTTGGCGCAGGGCAGTACATAAAACTGAAAGACCTAGTGAAAAATTTCTGTTCTCATCATACCAAAAAGGCCTCAGAAAAGGAGATTATGTTCACTCGAAGAAGAGGGATATAAATGTTCAAGGATCAGCTAGTTTTTCCAGTTTTGAGAGTATACTGTTCTCATTTAGAAGCACAAACTCACATAGCATATCAATCCTATAGTATATTTTTTTCATTCCATTATTCTGGGGAAATGGTGACTGATAAATAAATTCTGAGTAAAACCATGGGTTTGAGTATCAGAAATTCACTCTCACCATCTCCATTTTAGAAGACTGACAGAAAAATGACACAAACTACTAAACCAAAAGACTCTTGTTATGACTGTAGATGCTGTATCAAACATGACAGAGAATGGTAGACTTATGTAATATAACTTCTGATGTAATATATTTCCCTAAGGATCCACACTGTAAGGGATCCCAGGTCCCTTCCTCCAACTTTTGAACAGCCTTGGAACAGATCTAAGATTAAAGCAGAAGGCCCAATTACTAATAAAACACAGTGAAAGAAGACCTTGCAGGTGCTATCATTACAACAAAGACAGAACACATATGGTTGAGACTGAATAAGAAGCACAGGAGAAGAGGAAGCATTTTCAACTCCTTGAAACTAAAATGTTCTACAAAATCCTGTTAGCAATGGTTTCTTGGGAAAAACATCTCAGAAAAAGCCTACACCATATTCAAACATTTTGTATATAAAATTATATGTATAAAAACATGACACTTCTGTGAAGAGATCAACTGGACAAAACCTTTCAAATCAAATGGTGACATGTGCAAATAAATGGTGAAACTACTAACTTAAGTTCTGGAATTTTAGATTAAGTTTTATTAGATACTGTTTATGAAAGAAAAAAAATTAAGGAGAAACCTTCAAGATACAGACAACCTTACTTTAGAGTTAGGTTAGTCAGGAAGAAGGAAATATATATTCAGAAGTTCCAGAAAAAATATGAGAAGAGTTAGAGCAATGTAATGATATTTTCTTTGATATTTACCTTGTCCCAGATTTAAAAGGGGTGATTTCTCTGAGCATTCTTTTATTACTTGACACAAAGTGTAAAATTGCAATAAGGGGTTCTTATCACAAAACACTGAAAAAAGAAAAGAAATATGTGGATACATAGCACTCTCCGAAGCTCCCATAGTTTAATTTCTCTTACGTGTTCCTTTATTCCACTTCAAGGTATTTCCTCCAAGCATAACAGAAGCAAGAAGCCTATCAGAGATCCTACAGTGCCAAATGATGGCAACGATCTAAAACTAGCTCTCAGTGAGGGCAAGGCTATTACAGAGATAGAAAGTGAATGTTTTGTACTGGTGTATTATTATGAGGAAGACTTCTGTGCTGGAACCCTTCTTTGTTCATAGGAAAAGAATGCTTAATTTTCAACCAGAATTTCTTAAAAATTAAAGCAAGTAAAAAAAAAACCCTTATGGAACAAATTAGAAAAACAGACAGCAGTAAGTTGCCAGGGCCACCTGGCAACCTGAATCACCTATGGTTATGTGAAAGTTCTCACTGAGAACTGCCATCCTCCTGAGCAATGGGAGATAAGAATCTGAATGGTAGAATATGAGATCAATTTAAAAATCAGAAAAAGTCTCGAGGGAAGGCAGGGGGAACTACAGGCCAGCAATTTTTCTATATAACGCAAAAAATTAAGGGATCTGCAATATAAGGAACTATAATATCCTTTTGAGAATAAAAGTAAAGAAAATTGGGTAAATATTACCTATTGTGAAGTGTGTATGGCTTTGAAGCCACAAGATAGAGAAATCTATCTACCTTCTGAAGTTCTCTAAAGGGATCAAAACTGGGTGGATCGGTGTGACCTGATTCATATGGGGTACCTGGATTTCCAAAGCTTTTTTGTCAGAGTCCCTAATCAAAACCTTTTCAGGCAATTAAGCAGCCACTGAGTAAAATCCTTACATTTACATGTAAAATTAGAGTGGTGGGTATCTGCTGTGAAAGTATGTTATCAGTAGAGTTCTGCAGAGATCTGTGCTGAGACCTGAGTTATGTTACAGTATTCATAAATGACCTGGCTAACAGCTAAGAACTGAGCTGACAGTAAACGTAATTGTAATGATAGCTATGTGGCAGAGTGTGGAATTCCAGGAAGACCCCATGAAATCAGGTAGCAATAAAACAATAAACAATGATCAACATAGATAAATGTAAGGAAAAATCAGTTGTTATTCAGAATGAAGATCTCGGTGCTATGACAGATTATTCCATAAAACTGTCCCTGTTCAGCAGCAGTCAAAGAATTCAATCAGCTTTCTGGGGAATCACCAGAAAAGGATGAGGAACCAGCAGAAAACATCCATCCAGTGTAATAATTGCATTCTTCACTCTTATTTGTTAAATCTTACACAGCAAAGAGATGACAGAACAGGATCATTCTTTTTTCTCTTTTGTCTCTCCAGTAGCAACAGAGCATGAAACAAGATGTGTAGGAGTCAAGTTCAAAGCAAGAGTTCTTCAAGCAAGAGGAGGCTGAGTTGTAGAATTTGCTGCCAAAGGTACTGACGGTGAAAAGGGCTTACAGAGGTTGAGGGGTGCAATGGCCAAGTACCTGAAACAAGGACTCACTCCAGGTTATCAAACAGGCGTATTCTGAGCTACAAAGAGTTGGGAGTCTGAAATAGGAAATATGGCATATACTTGCCCTTCTTTCACTCCAAGCAGGTCAGTGCTGGAGACAGATGACTGATTGGCTTAGAAGAACCCTGATTCAATATGACTGTTCTTCTACAGAAACACACAAGTGCTGAAGCTTTTACAATGAAGACAGAAAGAAACTGTCTTTGGTTATATTCCGATTTTTGTAGCATTACTTTCACATTCATTTCTCATATCCAAACTTTCAATAAATCAGGTATCTTTCTGAATAGAAAAAGGTATAACCAGGGAATATTGTTTGAATTTTGAATTTTTCAATTCTGTCTATAACTCAGCAGGTGGAAAGAAGTCACTTTGCACTTCATGTGATACCCACCAGCATTCATTTCAGACAAGAGGGACTGAATAGAAGTCACAGCATGAAAAGTAGACAAGAGTGAACATGATGGGGAAGAAAACAATAGCTCCTACCTGGACTGTTTAGACTGAAATGTCAGCATGCAGGAATATCCTATAGTTCCTTGTTCTGCCCATTTCACTTTCACCAGCAATACACAAGCCTATGTGCAACTGCAGTGCAAAAAGTACACTTGTGAACTAATGACTTTGATGGGGACCATATAGTGGAACATTTCAAAAGACAAATATTGTGCTGAGAAGCCAAAGGAGATGCTTCTGTAAAGCTACACAGAACCAGAAGTACAGCCAGTGAAGATGACCTTATTTACTGGAGGAAAATGAAATAGTTGATTCAGACACAAGGATGTGTTTTTGTTTAAACACAGCAAAGCTATTCTTTTAGTAAAATATTTTCCTTTCTGGTTGTTTAGGAAGAGAATGACTTAAGAATATCATCCACAAAAGCAGAAGTGCCTTTTCTACATAAGCAGTTTATTAGCCCAGTTGTAATGGGCTAACTCGTTCTAGCCAGAAAGGAAAGGCACAACTAAGGCCTGAATTTCTCATTTTAGGACTCAGCACATTGTCTTCAGCCCTGACTAAATGTTTCCAGTCCCAAACCAACAACACCAGTAAAAGATACACTAAGTACCCATATGCCTGATAAATCTACTAGAAGTTGTTAGCTGTATCTTCAACTCAGGAAAGAAAACAGATGGGGACAGTTTTCTCTGGTCCTGAGATCAGGAGACAAGGTCTGGTGCATACAGCCTACATCAGAGCTCAGTTCAGGTCTCCTCTGTGCACCACCATGTCCCTGGAGCTCCAGGACAACAATTTACTTTTGCATATTTATTCCAGGTGTATTGAAATAAACCCATGGTTGTTATGTTACAGCCTGCAAGAGCAGTACAGCCTGCAGCATAAAACATTTGTTTCCCATCTTAGGGTGCAGCAAAAGGGCATAGGGGATACCCGAAGAATCAAAAACATGTTGCAAGAGTTTTGAAAACATATGAGGGGTGTAAAGAGCCAAAGCTGATTCAGCCTTGTTCATAATGTTTACAGGAGCAGTACTCTGTACATGCAATCCCACAGCTGTGACAGAGATCTGACAGCATCTATGACCAATAGCCAGTTGGGGCACATTGTATGAAAATGGTTCCTCCCCAGTTTTATTTAGGAAGTCAGATATAGTAATTGCTGTGCTCACCATACGTCCTGGTATGGCTCTGGCATATTTTGTGGATTTGCTCTGATTTGTGCTTGAGTTCCTCCTCCCCAGACTACCAGAAATGAAGGTGAGTGACATCCGTATCTGATCATTTGACTGGTATCACTAGATTGCCTACCTATTTTAAAATTCATACCTAAAAGTAAGGGACAATATGAACTACAGATATGGCTGCATTTCTGTATGCTCCTCCATCACCTGACTTCAAGATCAATTTTGATGATCTTTCTCAGGCTAGTAGAGGGTCTAAGATCCCTCTGTGAAGCAAAGGTGACATATAAATTAAATACATCGTGCCCAGAGTATAAAGCTCTTTGTTCTGTGGTCTTTCTAATTCCCAGCCTGAGTCATAAAACTAAGATGTATAATGCCAGAGACCAGCCTAGAACTTTGGCCTATCGTGCATTGTCTGTGAAATCCTTTTTCCCCTTTTGCTACTTCTTAGTGCTGCAGTAGATGAATGAGTGGATATATTATGTGCCTGTATATGTGTCTGTCATTCTCAGTGAGCGTGTCTGCTTCTGTCCTTGACTTACTTTTCTTCTTTCTTCATGTTTCTTTTTTCTTCCTTTTTACAATATCTCAGTTCTAGTCAGACCCTCTCTGTTCAACACTTCTTTTATTCCTAAAACACTCATAATGCTATTCAGAGAATATCTGTACAGTAGGAATAGACAGAATACAGAGTGCTTACCACTGTGTAAATGATGTGCTCCCTGAGATATTTTCACGCACTGCTGTCCTTCACTCAAATTATGAAATAAAAAGAAATGTATCTACCTTTCTTTTGAATTCTTGAAATAAGTTGGAGCAATTATCACTGTATATTTGTCTTCTTAGGTTTGAAACCAGTAATAAAAAGGCAAGAAACAACAAAGACTTACACTCAATAGAAAATAAGAATGTGTCAGGTTCTTCAGGAACCGACAAAGAAGAATGCTTTTATAACCAAGTAAAAGCCAGAAATGTCCTAACTTACCAGTATGAATGTTAAGATCCTTGACAGTATTTCAAGCACGTTCAAAAACATTTCAATTTTGGATATTATTATCAAGGATTATATACTGTCAATCTACCACTATGAAATCACTCAGGCCACAAATGCCCAGCTCCAGATGAGGCTTTCTCTGAGCCAGTGAAGGAAACAATATCCTTCCTAAGGATTGCCCCTTCTTCTCTGCCTTGAGGATGAGTGAAAAGGCCTCTGTGGCTGACTGGTTCAAAAGCAACATAAGCATACATCTTGGGAAGAAAATCTCTCTCTTTTCCAATCCCTACCAAGATTCAGTTTTGGGGATTTACTGACAGCATCACAGTAATTGCTTTTTGGAACTGAGAGGTTTCCCCCCAGTGGCAGGATTGCAGCAGTTGGGAGGATCCACTGGGTTTTCCCTTGCTATTTTTTGAACTTTTTGAACATATTTTGTACAGCAGTCTACAAATCTAGTGCACAGAATGGGACATAAATGTACGTTCTCCTATAATTTGACAGATTGCCTGTCCCACTTCCTACTCTAACACAAGGAAGACATGCATAAACTGGAGCAAATTCAGTGAATGGTCACCGTAGTTAGAGACTGGAGCACTTGCTCTGAGGTGGGGCAGAGAGACCTGGGCTTGTTCAGTCTGGAGAATAGGAGGTGTCTAGGGGGACTGAATGACAGCCTGCCAGGTGTACTGGGAGGTAGACAAGAGACAATTGATTTAACTACACTGAAATTACACAGGTTCAAACCGGGTGAAGACCTGACGGGTTAAAGCCCTGAGCAACCCGGGCTGACCTCCTAACAGACTGTGCATCAAGCAGATGGTTTGTTTAGAGATCTCCTGAGGTCCCTTCCAATCTGAGCTATCCAATGGTCCTCTCTGAAACAGCCATTGTTCAACAGCAGAGCTAGTTCTCTCACAGTTTGGAATAAGACAGATGAAGCAAAGCTTCTCTTATAGAACATGCTTAGCATAGCAAAGCAACCACTTACTTTTTTCTAAGTCTTTCACCTGCAGGTGAAATGAAAACCTCATCCCAAGAGCATCACTGTGATCACAAGCTCCTGAAACCATCTACCTGTCTAGTGGAAAGGATTCCAGAAGTGTCATAGCTCTTCCTGGCTGGGGGTCCCACCAAATTCCCCATATATGTTATTTCACTCTGTGGTAGTACAGTCAGAAGAGCTCAGTATAGCATGATTAGGTGCCAAGCTATAGACTGCAGAAAAAGACTCAAAAGTTCCCTTAAACTGCAAAATTGTTCAAAATGTTCACTGAAAAAAACATTTAGTAACACAACATAAATGCAAAATGAAGAAAACTATTGTTTTAACAGGATGATAATATTTAGCCTTTAATCAGCCTGTCTATACAATGCCCAAGAAAACACACTGCATTAAGAGTACACACTGAAAGGAGATTTTATTTTTTTTAAACAGTAAACTGTACAGAACCTCCAATACCCCTGAAGAAACTTGCATTAACTGATTTCTGTAGTGTGCAGTGTCCCTACCTGGTGGATGTAGGAGCCTATCCATACTTTTACTCAGACCATGCATTTAAAGACCATGAATGTAAAAGTGTATCATTAATTTACCTGTTACCATGAACATGAGAAGCACAAAATGCAAAACTGTAGTGGAGCAAGGTTGGATCAATAACAGAACCATTTTCTGAATATTCAATCAATTCATCAAGGTAGCAGAGGTGGCGGTGACAGCCTCTCACTCCGTAGCGAGCACAGTATTCATCTAATACGAAGACCTGACCTGGGCTAAACCAGCCCTGAAAGAGAAAGGCAAAAAATCCCACAACATTTTTAGATTTCTTTTCCCACTCTCAGATTTTAAACAAAAGAATTGAAGCACATACTTTTAGGTCCATTACATAAACTTTTTATACTAGAATGATTTATAGCTGATGGAACTTGAAAAAGCTAGATGCAAAAACAGCCCTCTTATTGAAAGGTTTAAATATCAGGAAACTATTTGCAGTTCTGGGATCCACTACTATGAAATATACAGTTTACATGCTAATACATTCAAAGTTTGGCACAGGTTAAATTCTATCAAAACTTAATATAAAATGAACTAGCACTTTAAAATAATCAAATTTTGCTAAAGTAATTAATTTTAAGGCACAAGTGAACATTTGTACAACGCTGAGGGACATTACATGTCCCTTATGTGGACTTGAAAACACAGTTTCTGATGGTCAATTCTCCATGGCTGCAACTTTAATATTTTGACCACAATTTGACCATTCACCGTGTTTCTTATGAAACATACATGCACTTTTAACAACTTTTTAACAACTTTTACTAGTAAACAGATACAAAGCTAGATAGTTTTTTAAAGGTCACCTGAGTAAAATGAGCAAGATTGGACCTTAAATATTGATTAGATATTTGCAGGCATACTGAGGGCTTTTTTGCGCAGAGTCTTGATGAGACCAGAATGGCATAACCCAAACACAAACACAGAAACAGTTCTTGAGTGAATCCACAGCATAAAAAATATAACTGAATCTTAATGCATAAATATGATAAAAAATAGAACAGTGAACTACTAAAATGCAGCATGGAAAAAACCCCATAAACCTTGGGAAACTACTGCATAGCTGTTCTGAATAAGCATTTTTCTTTGTTCTCTTAATTGTGTTGATATTTCCCTCTCATCATCTCTGCCAAATGGTTAAGTGAGACTGAGGAATACCTGAACTTCAATATAAAAATAACTTGAATAAATAACACGATTTTGCAAGTCATGAACTTATAACATTAGTATAGCAGCTGAAGGCCAATATTTGCCTATTGCTTGTGAATACTTTTGCAAGCTCAGATGTTTAATATTTATACAAAATATTGACAAAAATACTATTGAAATAATATTGAATACTACATATACTTAAAATATATATTCACATCAGGTTTAAATCATCTGTGTTTTAACTTTACTAAAAAACTTGCATGGGACAGGACTTTAAATTTTATATTATCCCCCAACTCTTCAATTTAACATATCATCTGCAAACAAGGACACCTCAAAGTTATTTCATATTCAATAAATTTGTTTGCTGATTAATTGCTTTGAAGTTGATGTTTCCACTGCCTTTAAGGAGCTTCATGTCTTTCTAGAGAACACTTAGCTTTATTACAGAACCCAGAACAGTACTCTGCATTTTTATCTCTTATCATGTTGTAATGCCTTGTGTAGCTTACACTGTAGTTGAAAGGAAACATGGTATTCTATTGAAAAGAGAAAGAAAAGGGATTTTAACTGAATTTCTGCAATAATACACATCCTAGCCCTAGATACCATCAACAGTGTGATTTATTGATATTCTGTTAACACATCATCGTCGCTGATCTTTCACTACATTTTTACAGAAAGCTTAACAAAATGTTGCATATCATTGCCCAGAAGTACAAAAGCAAACTATTATAAAAATTCCTGCACATTCTCATAGGAGAAAATTGCAACAAAAATACAAAATTTTAAAGAACTCTTTCTTTACTTTAATTTCAGTCCCTCTAACAGATCTTTTCAGTATGGCCATTTTCATATAAATGTGTGCCTTCCTTGTCCTTTTTCAATCCCATATCATGCATAAATCTCACAAACACATACCAACTATATCCTACGGAGTATTAGATAATGACATTTTTTTAATTTTGAAACTGGAAAGAAAAAAAAAACAAAACAGAAAAACCTAAACATCCTCCCCAATACTCTTCCAATACCAGAAAGAATGTAGAATTGAAGAAGTTTAGGTCATATAGTGATTTAACACAGAACTGTGTATAATCTTACTTCTTACACTTTTTTTTTTCCCCCAAATTGTATGTATGGTTACTCTGTATTTATTGAAATAAAGGGATGAATTGTTTCTAGAAAATTATAGGAAATGAGTTAGAAAAAAATAATCACTTATATCCATGTATTCTATTGTTACCCTGACATTCCCAATTTCTTTAAATAAAAAAATATAATTAAATATGCAATTCAACAAAAAAAAAATAAAAATCACCCATTCTACTTATTAAAAGCTGAATTTAAAAAGGAATTATAAGAAATACATCTGCTTTATGGTTGCTATAGCACTGTGCATTTCTCCTAACCTCTTCTAAAAGTTCCTGATTTCAAGGTTATATTAAGCGTCTTAGTATATTATTATTATAAAAAAAGATTTTGACCCCAATGCACTGTTAGAAAGCTAACCATTTTCTCTTTGAGTGCCAATTACTTTGTACAGATGTACCTTCGGGCCTCTTCTTTGATTCCATGTGAAGCCCACAGACAGAAAATGAGTCCTTTAACTTTTCTATACATGCTTACCTGGTAGTATTTTAAAAAAGAAGCAACTGTCATCAAAAAATCGCTTTTCCCCTTTTTAACACTTGCAAACAAGCCTAAATTACCTTTATTATCTTTGTATTACATGATTAGTCAGATCAATGCAAAAAAGAAGCTAAAAAAAAAGTTATCTGTTCTGTTGTTGGGACAGTAAAGTGAAAAAAATTATGTCCTGTGAGGCATTTTAAGTCCTTAGTGAGAACTCACAATTTCAGACATGATATCAGGTGAAAAATAAAGCCTCAGGAAGTTACGAGGTCTGACCCACACAAACCTGTTTAACAAGAGTATATAATCCCATGGACTTCCACAGGATTGTTGCTGTTTTCCCTAATGAAAACAAAGCCTGAAGCAGCCCCATCCTCAGCTAGCCCACAACACACAGAATAGAAAACAATTGCAGGAAAGGGAAACTGCAGCCAATATCTTATCTTTTATAGCTGTCTCTGAATGTGAAAAACATTCATTTTGATAGATATCACATTCTACTTGGTTTTGTTTAATAATTATACTCCCATTTATTACTTGCAATTAAAGTAGTAAAATATATGCCCATATATCTATATTGCCTGTGGGTCTGCTTCACTTCTTTGGTGTTTTTCCTTCTTCACACCAGAGTGGAATGAAGAATTACAAGACAGGTAAAAATGTCTGACACAAGGCAACTACATTTGGACCATAAAATGCCTGTACAGGTGTCAATAAATCATACCACAGGAGTTCTTACCATTATTAAAACCTTCTGTTTTTATTCAAACCTCCCCAGAGGACATGATAAATTTCAGCTGATACAATCGGAGACAGTTTGTTTCTCTTTGCTTTCTATTGAGTGGCACAGCAGCAGCTTGCAAGTATATAATTTTCAAATTTGAAACCAATCAACTGGATCCTTTATTACAACTACAACTGCAGCTGTTGAATGAACTAGGAAGAAAGGACTACTTTGTAACAACTATTTCTCACTTCTTTATATCTATCTTCTACTCACCAAACAAGAATAGGAGTCATTCAATCTGTGATCCAAGGTCTCCCTCTGAAGCAGTCTAAAGAGGGAAGCATGGTCAAATTTGCAGGGATTAGCAGAAATAAACTCATCCATGCCATGTTTCTGACCACGGTCTGTATCTGTTATACAATATAAAAATGTGCAGAATAATACATGTGAGTGTTGCATGTTCAGACTTACAAGCGTACACATGGTATATAAGTCTCAATATGTAAAGTTTCTTGAAAATATCTCAAAGAAATAACTCACATAAGTAGATGCTTGCAAGTGACTTGTTATAGATTCTTGCTTTTTTTAATCTGAAAATATTACTGAATTATTTTCCCATCATAACAATCTATGGAGAGTAACAGTGAAAAAAAAATGCTACCCACAGACAGAATAAACAAAATTTAGAAAGGCTGCCAGAAAACACAACACAGTACATTAAAATAATTCTTAAAGCATTGTTTTCTAGTGGGCTCTTCAAGTGTTACTATTTAAAAACAATGTTACAAGTACAAGTGAAAAATATTCTGTAATTTCCTAGTTTTGTGTGACTCTCCTTCTAATTCTCGTAAAATAACCAGAAAAGAAAAGGTCTATGCATTTATTTCTTCAGAAAAGAAAGAGCATCTTTACTGCAGATCAAAGTACCACTCATACAAATATTCATCATGGCTTGAAGCCCACTTCTCAAATGGCAAACTGGAGCAGAAATGAACACACTGGCTTGAGCTAGGTCATTTCCAGCCTTCTTTTTGTACTCAGCTTTTAATGAGACAAACCTTAATGTAGTAATGGCAAAGAGCTCCTTCAACCTTCCAGCAAAGAGTACTGAAAAAGGGAGCAGCATTTTGTGCAAATACATTGAGAAAACATACCATCCCAAATGGCACTTCAATCAAAGGCCCAAATTTATTGTTCTTCACAGATTGCATCTTTCAACGCCTTTAAACCCCGCGGGTTTATCAAAAGAGAAGCTCTAGTGATTGCTTTCATTAATGCTATGTTTTGTCAAAGTCTTCAATGTGAATTGTCTATCTAGTATGGACAGAAAAAGCCTTACAGTGCCCAAAAGGACTAGTTATGTATTAGCACATTAGCTGTCTTGGATTCTATAGATTGTACTGGGGTGAACAGTCCTATCAACTTAAAAATTGACTTCCCCTTTCAATAGGGTCTTAGCTCTTTGTTCCTTTAAATTCAAACCTACGTCTTTTTATTCGTTACCAGAAAAGTATAGATCTAAGTGTATCCTAAATGCAGTTTTGAAAACCTGCATAGTAGAAATCTAAAATTTCTAAAGAAAGGAGACAAAAGTTTATTGATTAAACCCAATTATAGAGTCAGGTTCATAATAAAACTCAATATTGATCTGTGGGCATGATGCTAACATAATCAGTCACATTTAGAAATTTAGCCCCAGATCATATTGATCCATGTCAAGTCCAACTTTCAGCTGTATTTGTAGATGGGAGAATTATTTAATTCAAGCTGAAGGATCTGCAACATCACATCCTGGAAAGATGCAGAAACTAATTCATATCACTTGGCTTTGCACTGTCAAAGCAAGAGTCACATCCATGTGACAGATTTCACCAAGGTGGATGCAGCAAATAAACAGTATGACAATACATCGACAGCGTAAGGTATGAGACCATCATCCCAGAGAACAGCAGCAAGTATTTTTAATGACTGAAAGATCTGTAGCATATGTGATTACATAGATTAGCATTATTTCCATGAGCATTAGACTAGCCTATCATATTGACAAACCTAGTTTGTATTTTTGACAAAGGTACAGGAAATGCTCACTCTTAATTAGTGCAATTAAAATATATTTTAATACATTAATTCAAAGATAAACAACTGATACCAACACAACTACATTCCTGAAAGTCCTGAACATGTGAAGTTACCTACAGTTTCCAAAATGACCACAAACAGATAAAACTCATTCAAGGGCATTATGTTTAATGTGTGACAGATTTTTACATTTCTTATAAGTTTTCCTTCTTATAAGAATATTTAGTTTATTAAGACATTATTCATAGTAACACAGATGACAAAAAAGAAAAAATATTAGTATTTCTGCCATTGGTATCATGTACAAATTATACAGAGCTGAATCTTTCTTAAACTTGATGTTTTTCTCTCATTAATCACACAAATATAAAAGATGCTGCTTTTTAAAAAGAGAAGCTGTAAGTACTGACAAGCAAGTATTTTGAAATCACAAGACTGGATGCTGCAAATGAAACAGATTCAACATACTGATATAGTGTCCAGATGATCAGAATGTGCAATGTGACCAGTTGAACACAATACACCTTGTGAAAGCAGAATCTGCTATTACATAATTTGGAAAAAATAAGTAAAAGCCTTTATTTAAAAATACAAATATTTGCTAGATTTAATTCTACAGAAAGATCTATGACGGATCATCTTTTTAAGTGAACCAAGCAGTACAAATAACATTGTCAAACAGTAACAGAAGATCTGTTACCAAATATATTTTAACAACAGAAAAACAACTAAAAACTTACCTTTGCCAGCTGTAGGCAAGCAGGAAATAATAGAAAAATAGATCTAGTGTAATACATAACATTTTTGTTTATTGTTATGGTATAAGTACAAGGTAACTGGCAAATATTTTGAGACAAAATAGATTTTTAAACAAAAGTAAGAACTTGAACAAAGTTTATGTGGAATTCATAAATGTTATATGACTGTGATGAAAAACATTATTTAACAGCCTACTTTTAAAAATTATTAGAGTGGTTGTATCTTTCAAATTCCTGCATAAATGAGCTTTATCTGTCCTATTCAAACAACATGAAAATGCAGAAGCAATAAAGAGTGCTTCATTGTCATACAGAGTTAAGAAAAAAATACAAATCCATTTTTTTTCTCTACACTTGCCCAATCTTGGAAAATATTGGGAAAATACTTGGGGAGAGCTTTGAGGTAGTAATACTTCTCCTGATTTTTCACAATTAGTTTTTTCTTCCCTTTTTAGTGGAATTTGTTGTCCTGCTTTTCAGTCTGCCTTTATCTTGGATTCATTGTTTCGGCTGATATTTCCATGTTGTGTTGCCTGTTTCAGGTTGTGTATTTATTTCATCTTTTGGGAACTGTTAGCCAAAAAGCTAGCAATTTTTTTTGGATCAAGATAGGACAAATATTTTGAAATGATGGGAAAAATACACAAAACCTACTGCAGGAGTTCCAGTAAATTCTTCTGATGTTCTTTTAGATAAGGATATCAGTTTTGGCAGAATAGCATCCTGAATATGCCTTTTACTGTCTTTGCAAGAAACTTCCAATTTTAGTCCAGCTGCAAAGGCTATAAAAATCATCACATCCTCAGTGACTCAGCAGAGTTGACTGAACTAAGACTACCAGGATTTTCATTTTCATGGCACATTCTCAAGTGGTTCCTAGCATCCCTAGGCACCACCTCTGCTCTGTTCCAGCCCAGAAGCATATACGCATTTTCTGCAGCATTTACTCTGTGCTAGGGGGAACTACAGGAACTGGCCTGGCGAAGAGGTGAACTCCTCCCTTTTGTGGTTCTCAGTGACATCCCTGCTTGAGTTGAAGCATCATGGAAGCAATCTGAACTAGCTGAGGCAGCCAGGAGAGAAGAGCAGGTAGAGGGATTAAAAAGATTTAAAGACTGGATGTAAGTAGGGTAAGAACTATGACTGATACAGAAGGGGCTGGAACTGGTTGAAAGACAGTGGCAAGACATGCATTACATTCCTTCAAGTGCCACTCCAGACAGCTTACATTGTGAACATTTTGACTCCAGATCATTGACCAAGACTCCAAAGTGCTACATCCTTAGAAACACAGGCCAAAGAGACAATCTGTGACCCCAGAACCTTAACATTTAGATATCAGGCCATGAAATCACTGCTGCAGAGAAGGTGGCGGAGAATGACAAAGTAGCTGGCCCATATGGCCTGACTGTCAGGCTGGGGATACCACACTGACCACCACTGGAGTGCCAGTATTTTGCTGAAGGACAGATTTGAAGAGGATAGTAGATTTTACATGTTTCTGAGTAGTACAGGGGAAGAGAGTAAAGCTCGCTTAATGGCTGCTTAAGGTGGTATAGGCCAGTGTTAACATTTTATTTCTAAAAGGGAGATTGGGGTAGTTGGAGGCAAGCAGGAAATGGGCATAAAGGGGAATGGGGGAACATGCAGGGAAACTGGAATTACTCCACTGCTGCAGGTGGCAAAGGGTATGATGGACATAAAGCTGCCACACCTACTGAGGAAACTACATCAAATGAAAAAATATATTTTGTTTGTTTCCAAGAATTTTAATTAACATACAGATACAAAAGTCTGAGAACTGTTTTAAAAGACCTGCATTACAGGAATATTAGCAATTATTCCAAAACCGAGCAACGCCACTATAAGGTTAAGCTGTGGTATTTCTTGTGTGTATGTCTTATGACACCAGGAGCTGAATATTAATCATATTCTGGTTTTTGCCCAGAGTCTCTGATGTAGCCACTTCAAAGACTGATAGTGATACAAATAACATTTTAAAAAATATGACGTGTATAATTTATTACCACATCATTAAACTATGATAGGGAAAAAAATTGTAAAGCACTTAACATTGGTATATGCAAATAGATTGAAAATGTTAATATTTTCATGACTAAGTCCAAAGCATTAATTCATTTGGCAAATTGCCTGCACTTTCTTCTTGATTGCACAACATTGACTGCTCTACTTGCATGATTTAAATGTTCACACAGGCTTCATTCTTGGCAGTCTTTTGGTCAGACTGGATGTTTCATTTGGAAATGTCTTCAACTTTGTTGTCACTGGATTGGTGTTTTGTAATACTAATATATGACCTGTGTATTTCACTTCCTTTGCTACTCCCTTGCTATTAAACAAATAGGATTTGATGTTTTGTATATGGGCTCTAAACAGTGTTTTTAGGACAACTGTTATAACTGGACTGCAAATTCTCAAACTATTTTTGTGATCTGTTTTGATGTGACATCATTGCAAAGGAGAGATGACGAAAGCTATACATCTCAGATCAAATGATTCCTCCCTGAACTTGGTTTACCACTATCTGTCTCTTTTCTTTCTTCTCTGCAAATATTTTCACAGAGACCATCTCTGAATTCATGAAGGTGTAGAATTAGAGTGATGTTTGGCTTATATTTCTTCATTAAGACATGACAATACCCTGAAGTGCAGCTGCTAACTCCTGTGTTATGACCAAGTTATTAGCAGTGCTCAGCACTTCAGCAGCCTTTCCAGCTGTAGGAACACATCTCTTAATACGTTGCCCATTAAAAAAGGGATCACTTCTGACACCTTTAGGTGACTCCAGCTGAATTTATGTTTCATTAGTGTTTTCCCTGAAACATTAATGTCTTTGGGAAACTTCTGCCCTTTATACAATCATCCATCTTTAAATACTCTATTCTTTGCATTCTATGTGCTTGTGCAGAACAGTGGAGACCAGTCTCTTTTTCTTGATCAGTGCTGAAATTAGCCAGTATTCATTTTTGTTTTGGAGTCACCTAATACTACAGAACTGCAATACCAAGTTGCTTTATTTAGAAACTACAAAATTGGCTAGTATGCATTTTAGAAGTTGGACTGCAAAATAATACATGGAGTCTCTTAGGAGTCTCTTAGCCTTTCTATTCTATTACTTTCTTTTATACAAAAGGAGTTCATGGTATAGATCACAGGAATAATTCTACCCCAGCTTAAAAAACTCTTAAAAGTTTTGAATTTGGGAATATAGAAGAAGGTAGGTGCTGTGAAAACAAAGTATCATTTATTATCATTTACACAAATCACTTGAATAAAAACGTTAAATGTTTAAGGAAAAGCTTGCATTTGACAAATTGTAATTTCCAATTAATAATGTAACATAAACTCTGGAAGATGCAATTCTGTCTAGAAGGCAATGGAAAACAGAAATATTAGTATTTATTACTCGCAAAGAACTAACATCTAGGTATGTGGCATATTAATTATCATCTGATGATTTAATTTCTTAAATGACCACTTTCGGTTGCTTTTCATATCTATCAAGAAAATTTCAGGATGACAGAAGATATTTTATAAACACGATACAGAAAAACACTGAAACATGTCTCCTCAACTTGACTTTTTTCTACATCCTGCAGTTTAAAGATACTTAATTTTCACCAATTTATTGAAGGTTCTCTTTGAACATTTTATCAGGGTGAGCAAGTTGATTTTTCATCTTCCTAGAGGATGAAGAAGAGGCTTCAAGGCTATTCTTCCAGCATTCAAGGCTTGAATGCTTTAAACTGACATTTGTTTTGCAAAGCCCTAGTTGGTTTTCTGCTTTCTGTATTTGGAGGTAGCATTGCAAGATATACTGAAGAAACTAAAACAGTGTGATCTCATTGGCTGGAAATGCCTAAGTTATGTATTAAGTGGGAAAATCAGAATCATAAAAATAGTCATTGACAAATTATCTGGTCGCAAGTATTTCCTAGTATTGAAAATTTATCAAAATAAAGAAGAAAAAATTGGAACTTAATTTCATTTATTATATAGCCTAGCTCTCAAGTACTTGGTGTTATATCTTCATAAAAGATGCTTACCCTCACATTAACACTTTTGTAGGGGTAAACAAAACGAACTTCTCAGGAAGCTGAACATATTTAAATGTGACAAAAGTTCAGCTACAGATTCTTTTTAGGAGTAAAACTGTACCTCAAGAAAATCAGGATATGTAAATGAAGTAAGAGTCTTAGAAAATTACTGGAGGTTATATGAGTAAACCCTAGTCCTTGTAGTTTCTTAAAAAATGATTAATTTGATTATGCCCATGTCTACCTCCAGTGCAAAGCATAGAATAATAAAATTTTCCTCATGTAAACAGAACTGGGGTATTACAGAAATCAGTCAAACAGTGGTTCTAAAACTCACATTAAATTAAATTCCACAAGTTACTCTATTACAAAGAATTTTGTAAATTATTTTATGAGTTATTACAAAATAGCAACTTTGAAGTGCATTACAGCCAAATGCAAACAATAAATTAGCCCTGGAGTCTCTAGTTACTTTCACCTCCAGGTAAACCCTGTGCCCAAAACCAGGAGCAATTCCTTGGCTACTACTGACTATGGTCACTTTCTTTGTACTTCCTAACAGACAAACCTTAGGAGGGAACACACTGAACGCCCACTAGCCAGCCCAGATCCAGGTAACTGGGAGGAGGTGAGCAGAAGCACTCCTCAGCTCTTGCTCCACCTTTGCTTTTGCAACGTTACTTCCATCCTATAAAATACTTCACCCTAATGCCCCTGTCGTGAATGACTGCTTTACAAATTGCTTCAGATTAATTCCCTTCCAAATTGTTTCAGATTAAAAACACATGCCAGTGCTTTTCTGAGACTAAACTATTTTATAATGATCTTGACACCTAGTCAGGATTTTAGATAAATATTAAAGAGTTCAGTGAGCACATTTTACATTTTTTTCTAACAGCAAAATGATGTAAGATTGCAGGATGGATGGAAAGCTTTGAGACTGAGATATAGCAGGACTGAGGGAGGAGAATGAGTTTGGGTCAATCTGCTACAGACTTCAGACATTAAACCAAGTTTAGTCTAAAACCTGTATGTCCTTTCTATCACTCTATATATACAGACATATGAGAATGAAGAACGATTATTCTATACAGTGCAAAAAATTTGATGGCGACTACAAAAATCCTTGGCTTGCCCTCAGTCTTCAGAACAACAACGAAAAATCGTATATGCTTTCTATGTGCAGATATGACAGAATACTCAGAAAGAGATTATATGAAAATTTAAAGACATGTTTAATATATGCTATTTACCTTGATTTTCTCTAGAACAATATTTTCCTCAAAGAAAGATGAGAAAAATTTGAATAATTTTAAAACATTTTTGATATGTAGTTTAATATTACACTATGTGCCAAAAAAATCCAGCAGCCTCTCTAGTGCCTTTCAGTTCACAAGGTACTGTCGCATAGCAATTTTTAGATAACTAACACATACAATGTATGATAAAGCTGATCTAAAGCTATAAAAATTCTGAGAATAGATTGATGCTTTTCTATTCAACACTACACTGGCTGGCTAATGAAAAATATAATGCAAAGCAAACACTGTCTCCATGGTAATATGTGGGTCAATTGTAACAAACATGAAACTAATTGCCGTATTTTCATGGATTATAATAAAAATAATGACCGGCAAGTCAGGATTTCCCTCACTGTTAATAATAATCTGAGTTAAAGAGCTTCTCGCTAACAACAAACTGCTAGGCACATTTGCCTAGTAAGTTCTGCTTAATTAAACTTCATTGAGGGAGCTGCTACATATTTTAACAGGTAAAACCAAAACCAAAGCCACAAAAGAAAATGAAAGTCAACTTACACAGTGGGGATATATCTGTGTTGACATTGCCTCCTTTAGGATTCATCTTCTGAGCTTGACTTGCAGGAACAGGCTTATATGATTGACCTGTGGCTCTGTACATAGCTTGAACCCAGAGTATTCTATCCTGCTCATCGTCACTGGCAAATATCACAGTATCGCCTTCCTTAACAGCATTGAAAAACATTCGACCACCCTGAAGACCTGAAGCAGTAAATAGGAAGGTAATCTTGATAAACACATGTTACTTCTTAATCACCATCAATGTTTATTACATTTTTGGTTTTACTTGGAGTGTGTATGTGTGAAGGGGTGTGTTAAAACATTTTATAGCTACTTATGACCTAAAAATGTGATAAAATCTGGAGCTATAAGGATCAAATGATAATACACAGAAGTAGAATAAAGAATAAGTAGAATAAATGTATGTCACAGGAGAAAATATTTACTACTCCACTTCCAATTCAGCTACAATTTATTTCTTACTCATCTTCTCTGTGTCATATACTATTTTGCATTTCTCTAGCACACCCTCCTTTCTAGAATTATTTTCTTAGCTGGAACCCTGTCAACTTCATCTCTTATTGAACAGAGACAGCTCCATACCTCTTATCAGTGTTGGTGTTCCTTCCTTAGTCCTTTTTCTCACTCCATTGTTTTTTTCTGAGAGCACGTACCGAGAACAGCACACAACAGTCAACATGGCTGTGCTGGGGATTTCTTTATGACAGAATTGTTTGAATTATTTTGTTTTTCCAAACACATTCTGAGCATTGTTTACCTTCTTGATTATTCTAACCATCGAACCAATGCTTCCAAAGATCAATCTTCAGTATTTCAGAAGTCTCCTAATTTCATAACCCTCCACTGTATAGGTAGCATTGTTTTACTCTGCATTTGCAACTTCACTTTCCTTTTGCCATTTTAATACGAACTTGTGCAGATTTTTCTGATATCTCCAAATTTATTTTTGATTACTATGAGTAATTTGTCTTTCACAAGCACTGTCATCATTCACCTTCCTTTCTACATTTTTATGAATATACTTCACAGTACACTGCCACATGCCACCACCATCAAAAAAGAAAAGAGAAAAAACGACTAGAATTCATAATTTTTTTCCTCATATTATATGTGGTCTTACAAAGTTTCAGGAAATTTTAGTGTAAAGTTTATTGTTCATTGGTGTTAGAAAAAACTTATTTCTAAAATGATGATTTTTCATACCAGAATGTCCTATGGAATTATCACCCAAAGAACCTTGGGGTTTTTTGGTGTTAGAATAAAATGATCAACTTGAATCAGCTGTTTTAAATATATTGTGATTCAGTACCATATTTCAAAATCATGAAAAGTACCTGTGTGAGGAGCTGTATAATCCACAGTGTATCCTTCCAGTTGCATCAGTTCCTGAGGCTCAGATTTCTTTTCTCTGTAACTGCACATTGCAAATGTGTATTGGCTAACCTGAATAAGAAAGGACTTAATTGATGAATTTTTTTCCAGAACTCTATAACAAAGGTATTATGATTGAAATTAGCTTTCAGTGGCAGTGAAGAAATTCCCGCCTCCCCCCCCTCCCTTTTTTTTCCCCCCAGGAATATGTACAGGGTTAAACTTTCCATTCTTTCCCCTTTCTGCCAAAATGAAGGGGGAAAAAAAACCCAACAAAACAAAGCCATAAACATCTCTACAATTTCCTGAAATACAATGCATTTTGGCGTGTTGCTTTAAGAAAAATTGAAGGGAAGTCATTTAGGTTCTGGTAGGGAAAATACTCAGTATTGTAGTACTGACCAAATTTCCCAGCCTATTGTAAGAGAAAGAAGAGTAATACATTCCAAGAAACTGAAAAAAAAAAAATTCCATAAAACTTTTAAGTATAAAAGTATTGTTTGCAGACAGAGTGCCACGATTATCATTAAACTGGAAAAAGGAACACATAATCTGGCCATTTCTAGTTATAGATGGCAAGCACCACAACCTTCAGTCTAATTTCTGCATCTTTTGCACCGGTGTTCTCATCCATCTCTGGGTTGCTTGGATCACTAGATGCAGAACTGTAGGCCAAGCAGCTTGCAGCTGGCATAAACAACATTAGTTACTTCTCATCAAGTACAATTATTAAATAAATAATAAAAGCAATAAGAAAAGAATCTGTCACCATAAGGTTTTAGACTCTGTAGACAGAACACAAAACGGTGAGGAGAGCTGAGGAAAAAGTGACTGGAAAGATACAGAAACAAATTTAACAGCTGGGAGGGGAAAAGCAATTACTGGAACAAAACTGAGGGGTTTCCAGCCTTAAATGAAGAGCTGGGAATATTATAAAAGGTGAGCAGAAGAAAGACTGTGAATCTCTGAACACTTGAACCTTAAGGGAACTGAATGCATATGTACCTCTGAAACTCTCATCTGTAGGATATCTGGCCAACAGACTTGTTCTGAACCATAATATTACTTCTTAGATCTGTAAAATTGTGTAATTTATAGATAGGCAAGGACTCATCTGATAGATGTTGGACTACACTTATTTTTGCTGCTGACTGCTCAGGTAACTGTTATCTAGAGTTATTGCTTAGGCTACAACTTCAGGAATGAATCTTTTTGAAGTAAAATTTGTACAGCTGAGTTCAGCTTCATTCATTCATTCACTGGTGCTGTACCTTTACTCTCTGTAAAAGATTGATGCTTTTTAAAAATAAGGATGGACTTTGTGATTATTATCTGCATAATGCTCTAAAACTATTTCATTGTTTTATGTATTAGGGCTTTTTTGTAACAGGATTATGCTGTGCTATGTGCACGCAGTGCATGGTGACCGAACCTCCCCTGCCACAGCCTGTACAAGCTAAAGGAACAGCTCTCTCCATAAAATGGCCATGAGGCCTCAAATGCCAGAGTGATTTCTCCAAAACCACTGCAGAAGTCTACAGGGGAGTGAAATTAAACACAGCTCTTCGAGTTTAATTAATATAATTTAAGCAAAGGCAGTTTTACAGGAGACAAGAATTTGAAAGACACTGTCAGGCGACTAAAACTGAGTGCCAGCTTTCCACATCAGATCTGGAACATTCACTTAAGTGAGTCGTACCAGGCTAAATATACATAAACACAAAAGATTATCTAGCCCATTCAGAAATTCAGATTTCTGGGTTAGAAGGGACTCCTACAAGCAGCCAGCCCATCCTTCAGCATGACAGCAAGGCAGAATTTCACCTCACTGTTTGTGCATTGAGCCCACAGTTTTGCTTTCATTCATTCATAGTATGTATTTCAGAAAATAACTGTATTTTGGTTTAAAGATTTTAAATTACCCCTGGACTGGCAGGGCAGGGCTTTGCCTGGAGTAGGGTAGTTGGGCAGCCAGTCCCAACCCTAGCCCCAGTCACTGGGCAACCCCCTGGTCACAGGACAAGGCTGGGACTGGGTGTGGGGAGCTGGAGACCAGCCCTGCTGTGGCATCACTGAGACTGGGGATGATGGCCCTGTGAGCCTGCAATGGCACGCTGGGCTGTGGACAGGGACAGTCGGGGCTGGTGGCACCCTTGGGATCCTGGCATGGTACTCGTCCCCTGTGCCACACCATCTGCTCTAGGCCTGGCAGCAACATCACCTCTGGTGATGTTTTTGTCAATAAAGCACCTCACTGCTTGGTATTTCCCTGCTTATATTTCCAAGAACCATATTTGCCCTTATGCAGAAGCATGGAGTAAGCTGTTGGCTAGTGACACACCTCTAAATCCTTTCAAGTAGCATCGTATTTCATGAGAGCTTCCTCCTCTTCTTTTCTTGTAAACAGAACCTACAGTTTTAATTTTTGATACCTGACATTGCAGTAAACAATTTTTTCATATTATTCTATCTGGTTGAATGAAATAACCTGAAAGGCACCCACATCCATCTCTCACATTTTCATGCCAACAATTCCATATAACCACACTGTACAGGCAATCTGAGCCATCAAAAAGGGAGCTAGTGGACACTAACGGTGGAAATGCACAGGATGCCCATTTTTTCTCAGATTTCTTCAGCCACTACATGTTTTTGAAGATAAGCTTGTGGTCTGGGTTATGTATCTTCATTTTTCACTTTACGTCTATAACAAGACACCTTGTAATGCTGCTGATTTTACTTTTCCAAATGTATTTCAAGTGCGTTATCTTATTTTAAAAGAATAATCAGTCACAATCAGTGTCTTCATCATTTTTTTTTGGAAAATGAAAGATTTTAAAATCTCTTCACCAAGGAAACAGATACAAAAACACCAGAAAACTTTGTTGGGGAAAAAAAATGCCTCAACAAAATAAATACAGATTTTGCCTCATTTATTTATACTTGCAATCTCTTAAACCCTTTTCTATATGGTTATCGGTGGCTGCTGTTACTTAGAAAAAATCACCAGCACAGTCTGAAATTACACTTTTTAATATAGATCTATGACTGGGTTTCAGTGTACTATTAGTAGCTAATGGATCTGTAATTAGTTTTGCCTTAGAATTCAACAAATTAGCATAAATACTTCATGGAATAATTGGGACTCAAAAGTCAGGACTATGTACAACACATTCTCAGACAAAAACAGAATCAATCTTCTTGAATGGTAATCTTGACAAAAGAAAAGGCAATCCTCTTCCTACAACTGCATTTACCTGAATTTCATTATTTTCCAGATGTCCAAACACCTGACTACCAGCTGTTCCACCTATTTTGTAACAATGTGGAAAAGCAACAACCTGTGTGTGTATGACAGACAGATAGGCACAGAAATGTGAACGTGACTTATGAGCAGTGTCACCAGGGGATGTCCCCATGGGGCACAAAGAGCCTGCTTAATGTGCTGGGAGGAAGTGTTACTGCAATCCTGTGGGCTGACTTTGTGGTGGCTGCTACAGGGCATCACTGGGCAGCCCACTCCAGGAGTTCAGCAGCAAGAATTAGCCTGCGTGGTTGACGTGTTTAGAAAAAAATTATCCATGAAACAAATGACTGACTTTTCAAACATTAGAAGAGATGAAATTAAAATGACAAAAATGAATCTGCATTCCGATTACTGGAGGAAGATATTATCAGACAGTAAATGAAGTAAAACACAGCAGGTCCAGCTGAGGCTTTTTACCAAAGACGTTATGTCCCTGTCTTTTTCTGGTTTTAAATGAATAACCTTTTAGAGAAGTGACTGGATAGTAAAGGATAAAAAACAAATATAATGAAGAGGTTAAAATTTTCAGATTCTGTAACCTTTCTATAATACTGATCTGTTCTTTCAGAAACCACTAATGACTTCTAATACGTGCAGCAATAATGAAGCTGCACATTACGCACATCACACTACTAAAAATCAACATTATTCTTCTCATGTCACAACCGAGTTAAATTTGCAAAGTATGTGTAAATCATACTGAGACCCTCTGTCTTAGAACTGAATTGCGTGGTCTTAATATTTTACTACTGTAAGCTAAAAGTTAATCTATAGAGGACGACTTGTCAATATTTCAATAATATATCAATACAGCAGACTGATTCATTACTGAATGCTTATTTCGCATGTATTGACTTCAGCTTATTGTCAGTGTATGTATCACAGCTGGACTACATAAACGAGCCGGAGCTGTCTGGACAGTAAATATGGATTTAACATGGTATTTTTTATATAGCTTTATTGAATTGATAGGTGCTTTAAAATGAAATATATGACTAAATCCCATCACAGTTGGAAAATTCCTGTAATAATCTCCTCCAGTATTTCAATTTCAGCATAGAGAGTAGAAGATAGTTAAAATTAACTTGACTGGAATACACTGGTCTCCCAGATGATGGCTCCATATTGCACTCACATAAAGACTATGTGTATCTTAGGTGTACAATTTAAAAATCAGATGACACCTGTGTCTCAGAGGAAACAAACAAGTTCTTTCTTTTTCTGAAAGAGGGGATAAGTAGGATGACTGTTAAAGAAAAGCATGAAGGACAAGGCAGCATGTAGCCTTTCTTACTTTTTTTCTCTACATATTTAAATTATTTTCTCTTCACATCCATGCCTTATATAGAGGATCTTTCCAACACTGATAAATATTAATAGTCACAAAAGGTCCTCATCTCTTCACAGAGGACCTTGGTAAAATCAGAACCCAAATGACTTCCATAGACTTTCTAGAATCTCCTATTCAACCTTATAACCATTACTCACTGATCATCAATATGCAAACCAATTCCCACTGAAGCCAGGGAAAATACCATACTGACATCAAGCTCAGCCAAGAATAATACGCAAATACTTTTGGCTTTTAACTTTACTTTAAGAAAGAACTTGTTCTGTAATTTTCTTTTACATCCTTACAATTCTCATCATTTAGGAGTAGGAGGAGACCAGGTGAGTGTGACTGACAGATTGATAAAGGCATCAGGTTTTCTGTAAAGTAGTTTTAAAGCATTTTGTTCTTAAAAAAGCCTCATTAACAGACTTCAAACTTTGTATGACATTTATAGAGAGTCAGATTTTAAGAGTTTTGTGTCAGTAAAACAAAGGACACAGAACAGCATGCCCTGAACTTAAATTAATTAAACAGTAAGTATAATTCTTTTTGTGAAATATGACTTTATTTTAACCAGAGTGATGGTAGAAAGCTGTCAGCAGACTATCACAAGGTCACAAAAATTGCATTCAAAAATTTCTAACTTTCAGTTGAAACATTGCTCAGTGTAGAAATCCATGTATATGTATGTAAAACTTGGTAACACTTCCGATTACTAGGTATGTAAATTTAGAAAAAAAAAGCTCTCTATGCTGCAAGATGCTTGGAGTAGTATTGCATACATTGACTGAAGATACCGATTTATGAATGGGTCCAAAAATCATACATAACTGATAGTCCAAGAATTCTTTTTATTGAAATTTCATGGCAGACTACTAACCTGAACAAGAACAAAGTAGCGTTTTTTCCATCGCTTCCAAACCTTCTGTCCTAGAGCATACAAATATCTGCAAAGGAAATAATAAAGGGAGTGTTTATCCATTAATAAGAAGTATGGCATTAGGAGGACCCAATACAAATTGTGTGTATTAATTTGCTCTACCTACTGAGCTGCTCCTTCAGTGTTGTCACATTTAAGAAGTGATTTTTTTTCTTTTATTTACTGATATAATAAAAATGCAAAGACACATCCCCTTTCACTCAAAGACAGACAAAAAAGCAGAAACAAATGACCTCATGTTTGGGAAGACTAATCTGCTTATCACATATATTTCACCAATTGTGTCTGAAAAATAGAAAAAATAGCGTAAAGTAGAACACTTCTGACTACACAGAAATACTGAATGTCAGAAAAGTTAAACTCCTCAACAGAATTTGTCCCATTTGGTTTCCACAGATTCGCTAGTATTTATTTAGTCTGTGAGAAGTCAGTCACAGTGTTAGTTTGGTAAAATGCTCACATAACACAATGTCACCAGACACACAAGATTATTTTTTTTCCAGAGTAAACTAGAATCTAATTTCTCAAATAGAAGCACTTGGCTATAAAGACTCTTAGATTACAAAAACTCCTTGTCACCGTGGCAATTTCCAGGCTTTGAATTAGATCATGTGATGAGGAGTACCAACCAGTGAGATGAGAAAACCACAGATGCTGATACTGGTTGGTAGTAGAAGGAGCACACTCATTATCCAAGAACTGCAGCAAGTTTTCTGGCATTATAATGACTTCTTTTCTTCCCTGTCACTGTGGTCATGTTGCATTGTTGTTAACGAAGTAAGAAGCAAATGACAAGCTGTGGGATTGTAAGCAAGAGCCTATGAGTGGTAAGGATCTGCTGCTTAAGACCTGACAGGAGAGCAAAATATTAACTACGAGATGTCCCTTCTGTCTGGCCAGATTCTGTCAAGGGCATTTAATACAACTAGGTTGGCCAAATGCAGAACAATGACTGTTCAGACCAATGAATGCTGGCTTCACAGGCCACTCTCCAGAGGATGTCAGTATATATATCATGCAGAAATAATAACTAGGATGGGAAATGCTTGGTTGGATGATTGGTCTGCTGCCCTCTTTCTGATCACTTCCGTGGCTTTGCTGCCTGATAGTTTGTAACTCAGTCAAAAAATAGAGCAATGAACCAACTTCTTACATGAAATGGGCAAAGAAGATACAGGCAAAACCCTTTTTACACTTGTCCTCTGCACACACTCAAGCACATTCTTTCCTATAGTAGTCACCACAAAGGACAAATTTCTGTCTAAAATGAATGTTCAGCATAATGCTTATTAACCATGGTGGTTTGTCAGATTACGTAGTGGCACCCTTACTATTATGACACCAATGTTTGCCCTTCTTCAACTCCTGCTACACCTGTGTTGAATCTCTGCCTCACTTGGTTACTCTGCTTTTTATTTGTGTGCAGGAGAAGAAAATTGGCCTTTTCTACACAATTACCAATTCATGTGCCTTTCTTTTAATAGTTCAGATCTTGTCACATTCTTTTTAGCTTCTTAATTCTGATTATTATGAAGTCAATGAAAAGAAAGGATTAAGGATTATGTCAGAAAGAGTAAAAAAAAAAAAAGGCCTACTAGGGTATGCATATTTGAAAATTTATGAAGTTTTGTAACAAGGGAAGAATTTACCTCACAGAGCGATGGATGCACATTCCTCCACAAAATAAGAACTATTTTCTGTTTTGTACATGTTTCAGAGCATTCACTTCCTCCAAACACAGAACACTGATACTGCTCTGTTAATCTCTTTACTATTGTCATACAGTGAAGGGGGAATAAATTACGAATTTCACACATCTTCTGCCCTCAAAGATTAATGATCTGAGGAAGAAAAGTAAACAGGCCCACAGGTGGCCTCTGGTCTCTTTCAGTCTTAAGACTGCCCTGTTCTTCACGGTGATTCAGCCACTGCATCCCTCAGAGTACCATGAGGATTTCTCTTCTCTATGTTGGAGGGCAACTGCCCTGTGAACATCAATTGGACATACACAGTACAAGGATATCCTGACCACGTTCCCACCTTCTTGGGCATGTCTTAAACTACTGTAAAGGAGTCATAGACTAGCAGAGGCTTCTTCTTGCTTGAGAGCATCAGTGGCAACTAATCCTGGTATCCTCAATGGCAGTGATTTCATGTTCTAACAGGAACATGTCAGAAAATGAGCAACCCAAAGTTAGAAACATCACATGAATTCTTTTTGAGAATTAACAGCATTAATTTTTCCTTTTTCATTAATTTCTTTTTCAATTTAATTCTATTAATTGAGCCTGGTATGGAAAGGTGCTTTTAAAATAAGAGATCTTAAAACAACATTTGCGAAAGACAAAATGTGAGCTGCTTTTTAAATTACTTCGCTGATTTTTAAATTACTTTTCATCTAAGATATACAATATATAATCCTGAAGTACAGGCAGAACTAACATAAGAAAGTAAAAAATAAGAAGGCATACAATAATAAATTAAATAGCAACGTGCACCTTTATGCCTCATCTAAATTACTTCCAACTAAGGTGTTAAATTATTTAAGGTTCTTGGGAAACCAAGGAGTGGAACATTACCTAATTTTAAAATCCACATAAGGCTAGGCAACTAGGTAACATAAAGGAAAATAGTATTCATGACACAAAGCTGGAATTTAGTTTAAAAATGCAAAGCTTTATGTTGTCTGGTTTTACAAATCACTATAAACATGTAGTTATAATCTCATACTATTAATCCTTCTTCTAGTGCCATCTCTAATGGTGACAGTTTTTTTCTAATGTTGAAAGTTTCAGCCATTTAAAAGAGGTGTCTCCTGTGCTCATCTGAAGTATGCATGCTTCTGAAAGACAGAGATTAATTCTTACTTGAGTCTAACATTTATACCCGGATGGACATGAACATCCTAGACTTCTAGAATCCTCTTTGAACTTCTCTTTCCTATTTATTTTTCAATTTGGGTAAAAAAAAAAAAAAAAAGGAAGCAAAGCACCTAAGAATCTTGTTATATTAGACAGTAATATCTAGGATGGGTAGAAACTGCAGATGATGTCTAGAACAGAATAAATGTACCACAGTAATTTTTAGAATGACACTTGGGTTTCACAACTGGAGCAGAAAATGAATAGGTTAACAGACTCGGAAGTGAACTAAGTCCTAGACCTAAGCTGAGGAATGTTTTATTTTTAAGAAGAGAAACTGCATAATTTTTCATGAGTCTTAGTTGAAGAATGTTTTATTTTTAAGATGAGGAACTGTATTATATTTCATGGCTCTCAGGCAAATGTCATTACCACAAACCAGAACAGACCTTCACAGTCTCGAACTCACACAACTGCAGCCCCCTATTTCTCTATCTATATGTCTAGTTGTATTCACTCATCAGCCCCACTCACTCTCCTTCAAAAAAAAATTTGCACAAGATGCACAGCATTAATTGTTCAGGCAATTTTAAACACCCCCAGCAGGAACAAGGAACACAGATCATGTTTTGAGAATGTTTAATAAACAGACTGACAAGAAGTTAGGAAAGATCGGGATTTTGATTTTCATTGAAACATATACAGATGGCAGACTTCTATCCTGTAAAAACGTATTAATATAATTAAAGAGATATGTATACATAATTTCTATATCTGCACATCAGAAAGCATATTGATAGTATGTACATTTATGGTTGCCTTCTTCACTATTTTGATATTACTCGCATAATTTCCAGTAACTTAAGACTAATACACCTGCCTTTTTACAGCACATAGAAAAGAGGACTTTGATCAAACAAATTGAGTCATTAAGTGTGACCCCAATGTGAAGATTTTCTAACAGTTTTGTAGTAAAAAGAAAATGCAGCCAAATGTACAAACCATGTAATCACTTTTCTTAGACTTTTTCTCTCAAAAACAGTTCTGTAATCCTCTTTTCTTCAATGTTATTTAATACTGTTTTCTTCCTCTTCACTCACTCTCAAATAAAAAGTAAAAATCAGATTTGTATGAAGCCACAGATGTACAACACTTATAATATGGTATCAAAACCCTCACTTAATATTTAAAGCAAATTTCCCTGAAAAACAAATAAAAATAGAAGAAATTACATTCCCACTACAACACACAGAAACACCTGGATAAAAATATTTTATATATCCTCTTGCCTCAGTCAGTATAATTTTCTTCTCCATAAATAGAACAAACAAAATGAACAACTATTTTTTAAATGCCTGGGCATCACTATATTGTAAATACATAAAGGTTGAATATCTTTCAAAGTGCATTTCTTTGTGCTACAGAAATACAAAACCATATTGCTAAATATTATAGCTATGTTTCAATTATGTGATGGCATACACAGGAAAGAAGATGGCAGCTTATTTGCTCTAAGTCCTCACCTCACTGCAAGACTGCAGGGTTCTACTTTTTGATAAAAAAAATCAGCACTAATGAATAGCTGAAAAACATAATTGTGTGTGGAATACTGGAGCTATTCACTGATGGAGAAATGAGAATGGACTTATTACTTCTACAGAGATCATTTTTAGACCAGCCTTTTTATTCTAAGGAATGAAGCAATCTATCTACATCTTGAATGATAAATTTTCTACTTGTAAAAGGCTTCATTTATCACAAACAATGAAAAAAATATAGAAAGAAAAATCAATACATGTAGCAGTTTAGTCCAGCAAAGGCCTTTCTTAAAGAGAAACCTCAGTCAAGGTTGAAAGAGCAATTAATGCAGTCTCAAAAATCTGGGCCACTCTGATAGAGTTCGGTTAACATGTGGCAGAAGTAATCATCCACTTGTGAAAATGATTTTCAGTTCATTCTCAAACACCTTTCAGACACTCATGATCCCATTTAACTGACAACAATACAGGCTATCCGTGGGCATCACTGCATTCGCTGAGAGAGCCAATGGAGACCAAATGCCCACAGGCACTTTCAGTCATCCCCGTGCCTTGCATAAAAGGAATCTTCCTTGCACCGCATTCCTTCTTTTATTTAACCCCGCAAGATTAAGAAATTTTTTGTCTTCAGTTGAGGATGAGAGAGAAAACTGATTCAAGACAACAATATGACCTGGGTCATAAGAAACCTAGCTGTAAACATTCTCAGACTCATTTTAGTACTTTCTGTGCTCTTGAAAAAGAGAACCAAATAAGCCTTCAACAGATGGAATGAAAAAAAAAAAATCAGACTAAACTACTGTAATTATGCCTGCTAAGGATAAAGAAATGTTGAAGAATGTCAAGTAATACAAACATCACAGCCACAGAAAGTTCCATTTATTCCAGTGAGCAAGATACTCAAAATATGAACAGGAAAATGTGGCTTTTTTTCCCTGGTAAGCAACTTTTCACTTACAGGATAAATAGCTATTGGTATGCTGGTAGATCAGATATCCCTGCATTCTTAAACAGTGATATCTTACTACACTCCAGAGTGCTTCAACATTTGTAATATGCATGTCAGTACTTATGGAACCTGCAAAGTAACTACAATGGCAACTTGAGAATTAATAATCCAATTTATGTTAGATCATGAAACCTATTTGATATGTAAAGTGTGAGTGTTTATTAAGACAGAAAACATCCTTTAGCCTCGAGAGAATTTTAGGCAACAAAAGAACGAAATCCTTCAGATGAAACATGAAGGTAGAAAGCACTCTGATTCTAATGTAATCTAATTGCAGTGTAAACAGGTAATGCAGCACAACTGCAGAACAGCTGGTGCTGAGGAGCAGACATCTGCCTTCTGCTCTTTGATGCAGCTTACTTTGGACTACTCTAGCCTGAGCTCATGGACTGGTAGCTATGGAAAATAGCTATGGAAAATCAATGCTGCTGGTTTGAAGCATATAGGGTACACTCCTGGAGCTCACCTCTTGGTTTAATTTAATCTAAAAAAATAACGACCTGTGAACACAAAAGCACACTAAGCAGGAACAAATGAGATTGGTTTTCAAAATGAAAATCTCAATTTAAATGTTGATGCTGATTTAGTATAAAAAGTTTCAATTGCACTTCTCTCCCTTGACATCCACTTTGGCTGTGGAAACAGTTCTTTATATTGCAGACCTTAAATAAGTCAGAAGCATCTGAGGACCCAGAATCCAGCCTAGACATCTCCATGTCACTGGAGGCACATGACTCTGCAATTAGATAGAAAAACTGGTGATTCTTTTTTCAGCCAGGGAGTGATGTTATTTGTGATCTAGAAAGCCTAAATGGCCAAGGACCTGTTAGTATGAAAGATTTACTTTTGTTTCTCAGTCATACGCATCCAGTGACGGAAACAGTCAAAAGGTGTTGAAAACGTTGGTGGCGAAGGTCAGTAAGAGCAGTGAACTCTTTCAGAAAGGATATTTGGTTCCGGTTAACTCTGGCTGGTTATGTATTTCATGTACTTCTTTTCACTGGTACTTTTGAACTGATATAGTTTTAATTTCATAAAGAATACAGACCTAAGCAGAGCTAATTTTTATTTTTTTGTAATAAGAGATATAAGAACAGGATGCATACATTTTTCATTGTGAAAATTGTAAATTCTAAGTATTTCCATAACATCTGTTGTTATCATCATGAATAGGTATTTTAAAGTACTTATGAATTAGTATAAAGTGGTATGTCTGAGCTAGCAAAGTCATGAGGAGGCATGTTATACCTGGTATCCCTATTTGTGATTTGAAATGAAGCACAGAAATTATGATAATGAATCAGTCCAGCACTCCCTTTAATTTGTGCACACAGAAGATGTTTATTCAAAATAATATGATGTTTTAAAACTATTTTTTTAAATCCTTGGCAGCTGGATTTTTAAAAAAATCCCTAAAAGAATTAAATTAAAACCACCATTTAAAAATAGGACCAAAGATTTGAAACAAATCAGTTTAACAAGTCCTCACTTATATAGCATTTTTCTCTTAATAGGAACATTGCTTGACACTTGAGTAGTGCTTTATAAACCAAGCAATTACTTCTTACAACATGTCCAGTGCAGAAGGTTAGCATTACCACTTTAACTTCTGTGGGAGAGAAACCAAAGTGGAGAAGAGCAAGACTGTTCAGTGTGAGGTCCTAGTGCACCAGAAAAAACATTCAGAGAAGCCTCACAACAGCTCTTATCTTCCAGACATTGGAAAATGTATTTCAGAAGCCTGTAAAGCTGATCAGCCTTTTAACTCTGTGTGTCAAAACATGCAACTCATTCATGATTTAAAAAAAAGTGAAGAGAAAATGTTCCAAAGGGAAACGGCAAATTAAATATGTTTGTCTTTGCAATCCACTATGCCACTTCCAGTGAACGTGTTTCCTTTGCATTTTGTACAGATCCAGTGCAAAGTGCCTGGGGTATATTTCATCTTCAGAACTTTGCAGATTACACCTTGGAAGCACCCTTCTGTTTCCATGGGCTCTACCACATCCCTACTGTACAAAGACTCTAAACTTAGCCATTGTCATGAATTATGTGAAAAGAGCTGATATGAAGGAGGCTCTGTACCTGGGCATCATGAAAAGTTGATAATGTGACATTCATGGAAAACGTATGTTTGCTGTCTGACAAGAGTATTCATTCTGAAGCACAACTCAGAATAATAAATCTTAGCTTGCTCTTTTCAGCCAATGCTGAGGTGGAACAGAGCCATCCAGAACAAAAAGTGCTAGAGTACAATTTAAGCAACAGTGGTGAAAATGCAATTACTTTCTTGGAATTCATAAACAATCTGTGAAATAGCAGTCTTTCCCCACGTTGCAGAAATAAAAAACTTTTTATTGGGAATTATGTTATTTTCTTCTGGATTAAAATTTTGATCCTTCATGCTCTCATACACTGAAAAACTACCTTTTAAGTTAGCAGACTTCACATAAAAATTGGAATCAATGAATACCACTTCTCCTTCCATCCAACACACAGCAGCAGGAAAAACACAATGCTGCCCGTGTGTCAGTGCTGCGGGCTGCCTCCATCACATCTCTAGCACCTCTATGGAATGTAGGAACAGTGCCAGACATTAATTTCCACTATCACATAGCAATGCAACTGTTATGGCTTCTTTCCATGAACACAAATTAGTTACATTTCATTGTGCATTTTAGGCGTTCCTGGACAGGTTGTGAAAAAAAAAATAATTAACTGCCTTGAATGTTTGTATATGCAAAGAGTCATAATCTGGCCCAGAAAGTCCTTGGTCTGCAGATGGCTGGAGTCTGAGAAAGTACTGAGATTACTTCTATAAACTTTCCCAGTCATCTGTTGCTGGCCACAGTGAGAGACATGATACCAGGATAGATGAGCATCTGGTCCAAAACAGCAAGGCTTATCTAATATTCTGATAGAGTCATTCTGCCTCAAGAAACCTAATGGTGCAGAATGACAACTGTAGTTGATCCATTCATCTAAAGTTGGGTCAAAAATACTTTTAGACTCCTGGCCATCTTTTGATGGTAAAAACAAGGAAGAAAGCTTTTGTAGTATGACCCAGTCAATCAGTTCTCTGAAAATACCCATTTTTAAAAACTGTTTTTATACAGAACACATGTAGAATTCTAAGACGCCAAAGAAACAAAAAGACTTTTTCTTTTTTGAAGAAACTTCTCTCCAAAAGAACATAAAAGTGGTCATCCAAAACCTCAGTGAGGCCTGAACTGTTCTCAACAGGGCATGGAAGGAAGTATGCAGTTATACAACCCCAGAAATTTCTCATATACTACCCATGCTATTACTGTTTCTAGGAGTTTCTTTATCTAGAAATGGCATCTTTGCGCTTATTCCTTTTGAATGGATTTTTGTTGCAATAAATTTCCATAATGGTTTTCTCAACTATTTTAAACTTTCAAAAGCTACACCTAGTAGCACAGCTCCACATCTCAATTACCTGAGCCTGGAAGCAGATCTTCTGGTTCACTCTGAAATTGTCACCCACTGGTATTATTCAGCAATTGTCTTGTGATACTGGAATAGACATTTCCAGTGTACAGTAATTTGAATTAGAACCGTTAACTTGATCAGATGTTTATCCTTGGAAATGCCACACAGAGGCAAACAATCTAAGACTGAATTCTGTAGAATTGCCTCTAGAAAACAACAGAAATGAATCACTGAAAAATATATACACTTTGAGAAAGTTATGTAAGTATTTTTTCATGGAATTCAGGATTTTTAAAATGGATTACATAATTAGGAAAAAAAATCCTAACATGGTTTTGTTTATTGGTGGTGGTTAGGAAAAAAAGTGCTTTGCAAGAAAGATATAAGCTTATAACAACTGCACAGATTTGTCAAAAGTTCTTTATTGTAACAAATACGCAGAAAATAAACCATTCAAATGCTCTGTCCCTGCACTGGAGTTATTAAACTGGAGCTGATTCGCAACTGGAGCTGTAGAAGAAGTAGTTCAGGAGCACAGAATTCACTATGTGAGGGAGCATCAGAGCCATCTACTGGGATAATTTCATTCCTGCTGCACAGGATTGCTCTGACAAGTAACTGTCTCCCAGAATTGCAATACTGCAGTGATATTCAACTGTAAAATCCCTGTTACATAAAATTAAAAAAAAATAATCCGTAAAATCTAAGAGAAACTAGATGCTGTTGCACTGATGAACTGGATGTGAGGAGCGGTTCGAGTAGTTTCTCCTTACTTAAAGTTTTAGGAATACTTTCTTAAAAATAGCATTTATTTGTAAATAACACAAAGGATAATGTCTTCTATGGATGTTTAGATGATTAATTTAAATGCAACAAAAATTGTAATTTATCTTTTTAGTATCACTTATTGATGATTATTGTTCAAATCTGAGATTGAGATTTTTGAATCTCTTTCCCCAAACAGAACTGTATGTGTGTGTGTGTATATTTATATATATATTTAGACACACATATATAAAATTTCGCGCTATAACTCAGTCAAGAGTTTCCTGTCATAACTCAGTCAAGAGTTAGGGGGTATGTCCTGTAAGCAGACTGGAATAGCCACCTCCACTCTCCAAATATTTGATTTACCAAGATACAGATAACAGAATTTATTGGAATTTGTAGAACTAAATTTTCAACTAGGCTGTAATAACTCCCACAGTAAATATTCTAAATACTTCTTCTGAAATAGATTGTGCGTATACAGAGAAAATCTTCATGTTTATAGTTAGTAAGAAGCCACACTTTGAAACTTCTAAAATTAAGATGCAGTTGCTTTATCTGTACTGGCAAGGAAAACATGCACTTTTCTCAATTATAACTGCTTTCCCAAAACAATATAAACAATAAAGAGTGAGATTAATTTAGCTGCTGGAATATAATCATGTTCCCATCTTTTCCCTTAATTTAACCATGCTGCCCTCCTGTGGATGTCAGGATATGTATAATGCCATGGCCCAGACTAAGAAAATCTACCTCAAATTGATCCCTGCTACCTATTCGTGACAGGCGTAAAGAGGAAAGAAAATCCCACTGTGTAATCACAAAAAGTGGTTAAATTAGACTTCAGGGCAAGGAATGTGAAACTTATATTTTAAATAGTGTTAAAATGAGTATTTTGAATAAGTAGAATGCCATATTATTCCACAAATCATGTATCTGTGGAAGCACAGAGTCATACATACTAATAATACACTTATTCTCAAATTAGGGGGAGAACATTCGTTGCATAATGACAAGTTACTTTATCTGTTGAAGTGCCAGCATAGTTGAACACATATATTATAGAGATTATCCGACAACTCAAAAAGCCTAGAAATTATTTGCAAAAGTATCAGTATTTGGTAAACTGAAAAAGTGCTAATTAGTTAAACTATAATCTTTTTTGCCTGGCACAAAGATACCAAATATATCTTGACAAAATAGTGAGTCAAAAATATGTTGCATCTTTAAAGAAAAATATAAAAAATGGTGCGGAATAGAAGAATCTAAAATTAAGGAGTGGTCTATAATCAATTGTTCAAAGAAATTATCACATGCAGAAAAAAAAATCTTTTTTGATAATTACAGTTCCATAAAGTCTCTGTTCTTATAACCTCTGTTACTAATCAACTGGAAATTAATATTATGTACTAAAATGTTCATATAACTTGAGCTCATCTATACTCATATACACTTGAATTGTCAGGTTTGTTAAATCATTGGTTTGAAACAGATCAGTGCAGAACAGATCCCAAACCCACTAATGTACAACAGCTGGAGTGACACAGTGCTGCTGGTTTTCTTCCAGACTAAATCTGCAAATGTTAACCAATTATACTTAAATATTAATGTTAAAGAATGTTTTAAAATACACTTTTCTTTGTGAAGAAAGATTAAAATTTTTAAAAGCTACAAAAGGCAGTGTTGCTTTCTGATGCTAAAATATAGGGTTAGGAAGTAAACACTTTTTCTTTAGAATCTTTTTTGTCTTTAACTCAGAAACAAAAATGAAAAGTAAAATGCTAAATTTTAAATCAAGCCACACTGTCAAAATATTTCACATATTGTTGAAAAGACTGTGAAATAAATAAAGAGTCTCAGAAATGAAAAAAAAACTTAAGAAATTCTTTTGGACAAGAAAGACAAGATATTTAGTATAGTCACATGCCACTTTGTGCCAATTAGCAAAGTTGCTAACATGGCTTATCAATAGAAAAAACCATTGACCTAAGTAGAAGGACTAATTAAATGAAGTAAGGTAATTAAAAGCTTCTCAGTACATAATAAAAAATTATGGATTAAAGTGTTCCATAATGTTGTCTTTTTGTTTTCCTATTGTCTGCTTTTCTGCTGAGTTTTAATCAGTGTATCTATAAGCACAAGAGACAGTGTCCAGATGTTAATGCGTGGCAGGAATCAGGTGTTCAATTAAAATACACTGAATGTGCAAGCCAAGCCTTCCATTAAGGAGAATACACACAGCTCAATTAAAAATGAATGTAGAATTTGTGATTAAGTTGAACACTAACATTCTATAATGGTAATAAACTTTTACATTATATGATTATTTTATTAACTTAATCATACAACTCTAAGGATCAATTTATTTTCTGTTTGAAAAGGGATCCATTGCTTCTCAATATACAAAATAATGGTGAAGCGGCATTTGCTCAAATTGTTGGTTCCTCTCCTCTGATATGTTTTTGTTTTCATAAATAGTGAGTGAAAAAAAGCAACTGTAACATCTGTAATATTTTTAGAGATCTTAGCCTAGCACGTGTTCTCAGCTACTGCAATACTTTAAATATTTAATACTAGTCCCAGTTGTGTTGGTTGCATACCTCCAATTTCATTTGGATGCATTCACTACTCAGAGTGTGTTTCTAAATGACTTGACTGAAACATCTGTAAAATGACATGCCATGACCGTGTCATGTGGTATTGGTTCCTGGCCTATTGCCCTTCATCTAAAAGGAATCATTCCACAGTCTAAGCCTTCAGAGCCTTGCTTCAGAGCTTAGCTTGCCCTTCAAAGCAAAGACTCAAAATCAGACAAAAAAGGCTAGAGAGCTACAAACATTTGGTTTTAGAAAAGAGAGACTGATCATCAGCTGTCTAACTGTGAGGGGAGCACATCCCTAGGCAGACTTCTCCACACCAGCACTGTTACAAACTAAGTTTCTTACTCTCTCTCCTTGGTCTATGACCTGGTGCATTCCACTTAAGACTTTGAACTTAAAATGATCTGAAAATTTAAACCAGTGGTTAAAACCACAAATGCAGGAACACCTAACAAAAATACTAACTTCTAAGACACCGATTTCCTGAGCAAGGGTAACTAGTTATGTATTTAGGGTTATGTACACTTCTCTCATCAGAACCATACCAATTCCCACCTTTGAAACAAACTCTGAAGAAAAGCAGATGGCAGTTTTTGGATGTGAATCTTCTAACATTACCAGAGGAGCTCTCAGTATGCTAAGGGAAGCTGGCATGACCCCAGTGAAGACTTAGCAGTGGAAGTCAAACCTACACCTACCAGACCACTTTCCGTGCCAATCTGTCCCTGATTTACTCCATACAGGAAGCAGCATGAAAAATAATCTTAGAGGTCTTTACTGTCTGTAAAGACAAACCATGCACAGCATTTAACATACATGCATTTTTTTGTGAGACCCCACCTAGGATACTGTGTCCATTTCTGGGGCTGCAACATAAGAACCTGGACCTGCTGGAGCGAGTCCAGAGATGGGCCACAAAGATGCGCAGAGGTCTGGAGCACCTCTCCTATGAAGACAGGCTGAGAGAGTTGGGCTTATTCAGCCTAAAGAACAGAAGGGTCTGAGGAGCCCTTAGAGCAGCCTTCCAGAACATAAAGAGAACCTATAAGAGAGCTGGAAAGGGACTTTTATAGTGATAGGACAAAGGGCAATGGCTTTAAGCTAAAGGAGGGTACATTTGGATTAGACATTTTGAAGAAATTCTTCACTGTGAGGGTTATGAGACACTGGAACAGGTTGCCCAGAGAAGATGTGGATGCCCCATTCCTCACAGTGTACAAGAACTGGGCTTTAAGCAACCTGGCCTGGTGGAAAGCATCCCTGTCAGGATCCCTTCCAACTCAAACCATTCTATGTTTCTGTGATTCACTTGCTCTCTTTTATACATAAAGTGAAAAAAACCCAAAACTCACACATCATGAAAAGACAAAGCAATATTGCGTCACTGAACAGACATAACGTTCATTTAGGATTAGGTTGGTGTCAGTAAGCATGAAAAAAAGACTATTTGTAGTGCAGGGTGAACTCTTCTTTATGGTTTTTATTTAAAGACAGAGTGAGCTAATAGTGCAGAACTTGGTATGAAAGCCTCACTACACTGATGACATTGCAGAAACTGCCAACCTACTAAGGTGATGCCTATTCCAGGATGTGAGAGGTACTCAAGGACCCTGACAAAACAGTACATTATAGAACTGCTAGCATAATTGTGTTGACATTTAACAGGACATGGACTATTCAAAGGGAGTTGGTTGTGAAAAACATATTTGAGCAAAACAAGAGTAGTGCAGAGCCATGAGAACTCTACTATTATATTGAAATTAAATGCCATACTTTAATAATCGAAATTATACTACTGTGGAGAAAAAAGAAGAACCCGAACCACTTAATTGAATTTATAAGAAGTTACCTCTGCTTTTACATCCATGTTGTGTTAGAATTATTTCTGCCCAGACAGAAAGTGTATTTAAAATCCACCTTCAGACCCAGCATAGCACAACTGACCCTACAGTATCTAAACAAGGCAGCATTCTGACACATAGGGAGAATTAGATTGGTTACATACTACTAGTATTAAAAATTAATTTTGATGTTATAACCACCTTTGATTTTGCAAGTGCTTATATTCCAAAAGACAAAGATTAGGTCAATTTTACCTTCCTACAAGTAACAGATGGACAGCAAAAGAGACAGAAGGACATAACAGGTAGGTGGCATGCCCCCATTCTTGCAGCTAATAGTATTGACACTCTCTGTATAGAAATAATGCCAGCCCGTATGCAATGTCAATGTATATCAGGTGAAAATAACTCTCTCTTAAATTCCATGTCACAGATTAGTGTTTAGTATTAAGAAAAAAGATCACCTGACGAGAAAGGCTGCTAAATAAACTCCACTTTTCACTGACATGATATGTGTGTTACACTCATTTGTAGTCAAATTAAGCAATACAAAAAACATCTAAACCAATTATTTCAGTGATGTTTGGTCCTGCAGTCTGGGAAAATAAAAATATTGCTTAGGTGACTGTGTACAATAATAATGTTATTATGAATATCACAATCAGTTACATCTTCATTACTACAGACTCATGCATGTAAGGGAATTTTCTAGACAACTTTCAAAAGATCTTAGATGGCAAAAAAGTTAAAAATTTTAGTATGACATAAATTAAAATATAGTACAAAATAAACACATGGTCTACTATATATAATTCTGGAACAGGTTATGAAGCAGGGATACTTGCATGTGATTTCATTCTAATGATACTGTCAGCATATTTTGGGTGCATTTAGAGAGTGGAAAATTTAAGCAAAACTAAAAGTCAGATTTTGTTATGAATGATACTTTTCCAAAGCGATGGGAATGGTATAACAATAACATAAAGAAATTTAAGCCGAAGAAGCCAACCTGAACTTTTCAGAGACCAGAGTCTCCTCAACTATGCTGTAGAGTTACTGGAAAGTTCCCAATACTTTGAACTTATTACCGCAAATTTTAGACCACTTCTGATGCAATAAATTTATTCATAATTTATTATATTAAAAATAAGCAGCCTACTCTATACTTTCATTTTAGCAAGACAAATGATGCACAGGGAAAAAAAAAAAACCTGCCTAAATTTCATTTCCTGTACATGAAACTTCTCTGATGATTTTCCCTGTGAGGACCTAATAAGTCATGCATTTTGCTACAGCATGACAACATTCATTTTTTAATACTACCTTCAATCCACATAGCACTGACTGGTCAGCCCACCTATTCTTCTTACTTGATAGGAAAAACCACTTTGTGATGGGTTGTTTTTTGTAGGCCTTCCTTGGTAACCAGGGTCAAAATCTAGGAAGTATTCCATCCCATCTCTTTACGTAATCANTCGGGAGAGGGAGGGGGGAATCTTTCTTGTGAGGTTTGGCTGTTGGCAGAGAGCCAACCCGAACTTTCACATCAACATCACACTTACATGCAAATGAAACTTAAATCAAAATTATTAGTTAGTGTTTTAGAAAAAAAAACAGTTACAAATCACAGTATTTTCTCAATTCCTCCTTTACAATTTCATGAACTGAAAGTCTATTTTCACTGAAATATTAGTGCACCATTTCACCTTCTAAGTTACCACCAGTTTTCCTATTTTAATGAAAATGCAGGAAAAAAAATCTTTTTTTTTGCACATTAATAGCTTTCTGAAGGTCTGATTTGAGCATTTCCAATCACAGGCAAGACTCTGTTTAGACTGTATTCTTTATATTTTTAAAAAATCCAATAAAGCAAATATTTACAAGCACAAATGTAAGATTTCACACAACATGTATTTCACATATTTTTATTTTTAGGACTGAACCCTTACTTGAGCCCTTGAAACGAACATCAAAGGAAGCTGTCACTCAGTTTTGCCCAACTACTTTCAGATACTTTAAAAAAGTATCTCAAGAAAAAAGGGTTTATCTACATTGGTAACATAGTCTGAGTAAGAAGTGTGCTTTTGAAGCAAATCCCTTCTTTGCCCCCCAGTTGCAACACTTGATTCACGCTGCAGAACTGATTCAGAGCACATGAACCACACTCCTCTTGCATTAAATGAACTCAGGTACTGTGCTCAGCTACTGCACCCCACGTATTCCAGTCACTAAAGGGCTTGAAGTCTAGGACAGGACCAGACAAAGACCGAACTAAATTCCCAGAAATGCATATAAGGTGATCATTAGGTCCTCAGCAATCACTGAGCCACTTCACAGATCGGTTTGGACAAACTTCACGCTTTGGTCCCTTTGTAGTCAAGGAATCACATGCCAGACACAGTTCAGGTCCTCCAGACTACCATGATTTTGTACTGAGCAGCATAATTTTGGTAGCCATCAGTGGCTAAAAATCCTTTACAAGTACCTCAGACAAGTCCAGGTTACTGCTCTTTGAACCATTCATACTTCAATTCTTCTCTCTCCACAGGAGGGTTATCACATGCATGCAATCTGCTGTCTTGATATACAGCTTAATCTTGTCCTACTGCTGCAACAAGTGGCTGCTGCTAAAAGGTACTCCGTTGACCAGCCTCTCTCACACAGTGATGCTGCATTCAAATTTGCTCCAGTGGTGTAGCAATGAATTAGGAGTCAGCCACACACACTATGCTGATAAGTCCTCAGTGATGCTGCAGCACAGCTCAACACCATCCTTGTGACCTGGAAGTGATCTGTTCTCTAAAATGATGAACAGGGAATTACTGCCAAGAGTTTTTTCACTTCTTTCTTATCTCACGCATGCATACAAAGACCAGGAAGGTGAGATGGAGAGAGTTTTAAAGGTGACAATTGCAGAAAAAAATTTGATAGTATAGACTAGAAAAGTCTACCTAGATGGCTCACTGAGATGCTAGGCCATAGGTTCTGACATATTACATGATAGGAAAAAAAATTTTGCCATTTACATATGAATGCAATGTGATTTACCTTGAAGGTAAATCACATAAATTAATCCATACAGAAAGAGTAAGAGTTTAGGACGCAGTGAGACTGTGACATAACTGCATTAAAGAAGGCTGAGAAGAGAACAAGGTACAACCCACAGTACAGAGGAGACAGGTACCAACATGGGCAGCTCACTCCAACTGATTATTTTGAGAGGCTGAATAAGGATTTTAGCAAAGATGAACTAAAGAAGGATTTGACACACATGCAGTACTGATCACGGGGATTCTCTAAATCTAATCAGTTATACATACTACTAGTAAAGGGAAGAAGATATTGAACAAATGTTGTTAAAGTTATCATCTAAAGACAATACATATACAACTGAACCTGCATCATTTTGCTCACCACAGAGTTGAAGAAAACTCATCTTAACATTTCAGAAGCATGAAGCTTTAAAGTAAAATACAAGAAAAAGGAACATCCTATATAAACTGTTTTAATGATTTTTTTTCATGTGAGAGTAGAATCACAATTTAAATAAAACATATTAATGAGAAGAGATTCTTAAATTTATTCTTAATTTTTTTACCTTTTGTTTTAAAAAGTTATGAGCAAAACCAAAGAAAAATATTTTGTAAAAATGAAATATTTTAAGTTTGACTATCAACCTTGACTAAGCCATAGATCTTTTCCACATGAAGTCTGTCGTGGTTAAGCTAAGTGAATTTGGATCTAAATTTATATCTCAGCTTTTACAAATATTTCAGATTAATTACTATGGAATAAATGAAGAATGACACCTTAATTAGTAATGCTTCTCTTGGCAATTAGGATTCTCTTGGCTTCTCCTAGCAATTAAAGTGGCAGTGGCATATCATTAAAGTCTTCAAAGATCCCTGTGCCTTCTCAGAAGCAATTACTGTGGGAAGCACTGAAAATCAGGCTCATAGCAATAATCTGTTCTCTAAAGATCCAGCAGCAGGATAAACACTTTTGCTTCTTCCTCCCATAGTAATTTTGCATTAACCCATTATCATTATCCAATCAATCATTAATGTAATTTTAATGTGTCATTTTTCATGAAGTTCAATTTAATTTTTAAAAAGTAACTGATTATAGTCAGTTGATTTTGCAAAAGCATATAACAGTAAAATCATTTAAATGAAGAGAGTTAACACATTAGCACTTTTCTCCATGGCAAAATGCAAGCATTCTTTTAGCACAATGAAATATTAGCATTTAGCACAAATTAAACTAGCATAACATAAAATACTCACATGAGACACCTTGGAATAATAACAGCAAGGCATCCACACATCACTAAAAGTGCTGCTTAGAACATACATAGGAAATTTTGACATTAGTACATACAAGTGCATGTTCCTTTATGAAGGTAAAAATGAGGACAGGTTTGCCTGAATTTATCAAGATAAGACAAGTATAGCTACATGAATGACACTTTTAACCCTCTAAATAAACAAAAATATACACCATTGGTATTGTATCCAAATTGAAAATAGTTTATTAATTATGGGCCAAAATTTCACCAATATTTCTCCTGAAATGTAAATCCATTGCTTTAGTATTCAAATTTTCTGAGTTTGACATTTCTCAGTAGTCTCATTCCATATATCAGAAGTTCTTGAAATGTTTGAGTTTACTCTGTGTTGGGATTCATCAGTCTTGTCTTGCAGAAAGGCATACTCACATGTTTGTCTTCAGGGTCTTGGCTCTTCAGAGTCAGCAATTGTCTGAGATTTACTGTTGAAAAGAAATACATTCTCCTCTTCCAAAGTTTTATTTAGAAGCTCTCATGGATTCAAAGGAATCCTGTTAACTTCATGCAGTAGTTGAATTACAGATCAGCAATGCCAGTCCTTTTCAGTTCAAGATATTCAGCAATGACAACATTTCATGAAGTGTTCTGAAGTTTGCAGCCAGGATACTTTTCATAGCAGTTTGTGACATACCCTTCAGGATTGTTCACTGAATAGAGAAAATATGCTCTACACATACAGATTTGTGGTGCTGCGTGACATTTTGGCACACCTTGATGTAAAGTAAGGAGCAGATATTCCTGAATATGCAGTGGCATTTGCTGTGCTGCATAGTCCTTGTGCTGCTCACACTTTTTTACCAACTCTCCTTCTTTCAACAATCCATTGTGTTTGAAATTCAACCAAAGCCTACTTCATCAGCCATACAATGTATCTTCCATGAGTGGTAAAGCACTGGCATTAATACAGTTTGCTTCAGCACTGCAGATCTACCAACAGCTACTGTGATTGTCTTGATCAAACCTTTAATGTCATGCTAGGTCGAGGTTGAATATGCATTCGGAAATGAAGCTTTGTAGTTCACATCTCTTTTGTCTTTGAAGTCAATTTCAGCTGAAATTCTGGTACTTTTTTATGCCTTCCTGTCAGAAACTACAATGAAATCTTTTGCCCAGTGTCTCAAAGGTATATGGCAAGCAAATACAAGGTCATGTTGTCCGTGCATTGTTCTCTATAAGGGAATTCCCCTTACATATATCTGCTTTTGTTCATCTTCCATATTAAAGAAATCTCCACTAGCTTGTAAGAAACTCTTTGGAAAAGAGTTCATCTACATGGGTAGATGAGAATGAAGTTCTTACGACAACCTGGGCACGACACAGGGGCCAGCTACACCAAGCAGACATTGTTGCATTTGCCAGTAACAGGACAGAGGAGTATTTTTGTTACATAGTGAATCAAGAACAAATCTTTCCTTTGTGGTAGGTATCCCTTTCCCACATGTAAGGCAGAGAGGTAGAAGATTATCTGTTCACAGAGGTAGTTTCAAATGGCACAAAGGTAGCCAAATAACTTCCACTTGTATATGGATTGCAGGTCACCTCAAAACACTGGAAGGCCTGATGTTGGCACTGGGCAATCTGTCAGGTATTTGCAGAAAGATTTGACTTCTAAGTGTGTTTGAGACTGATTAGGAGTAACTTTAATAGAAATTACAAAGAATATTGATATACTGAAATACAACTCTACAGTTCTTAGGATAAGAAAATTTTTTGAACAAAGCTGCAGGTATTAAAAATACAAATGAAGTATGTCTGCTGTCAAACAGAATAAGCTGTATATGTCAGAGGACATCACAAACCCTAATCTATCACCAGTGCAAACAGAAAATCCTCACAGGAACTAACTGTAGTGACCTTTGTTTAATATAAAATATGTATTTAATTGAATAAGAGTTGAATAAATATGAATTTATTCATCATCATAAGTATATAAACAGACATTACTTTATCTATAAAGATCAATATAGTATGAAACCCAAGAAACATTGGTAGAAGTGACAATATTTCTCCTAACTGCATGAGTACCTGTAGCAAAATTGTCTTACTATCCATCAAATTAGCCTGAGTGTCATTTAAAACTAAAGGAAAATTCTTAAAAAATCCACTTAGGCAGCTATGCATAGTTTATCTCTTACCTATATTGAGAAACTGAACTATGCAGAAGAAAAAGATGACATGACTGAAGCCTATCTCCTGCTCTAGTAATTCACCTTTGCAAAGCTTTTTGTCTGGTGATTAGGCATTTATTTTAAGTTAGTAGATACTCTATACTTCTCATGAATGCAATAAATATAGTGAAAAGTTTACCTTACCACCTTCAGTGTACCTTTCCTTTTTCCCATAGTCAGTGTCTTAGCACTGATAAACCAACCTGTCAAACTCAGAGAACTCTAACATAGCCTAAACACATCAATTTTTAGGCTGCCATAGTTAGGCCATATGACTAAAGAAAAGGATTCAAAACTATCTGATATGTAAAGTTTGTAAAATTCAAATGAACTCAACAGTTTCTCCCATCTGACTTTCTTTATGCTTCCTGGTCTTGACATTCACAATCTGAAAAATAAGTGTTCTACTAAAGGACAGGGAGAACTTTGCTCTTTGAGGCAACAGATGAAGCCAGTGCTTAGAAAAGCTGAACTGGAAGAACAAATGTAATAGCACCAAACAGAAAGCTAGATGGTGCTACTACACTGACTTTGTGGTTGCAAGCAGATCGGCTGCACACAAACTTAGGAAACAAATCAAATATTTAAAGATACAGAAGAAACACAGAAGAGTTTACCTGTGTAGACAAAGCAATGCTGTAGTTAGATAAATATTTGTGTATCTTAACATTTGGTTGAGTAAATTGTGATGTGTTGATAGGAAATGAAAAAGAGCAATAGGAACCTCTCAGATGGGCTGCTCTCCCTTCTGGAAGAGAAAAATGTTCAGGAGAAGTGTATTTTCTGTAACTGTTGAAAAGTAATAGACAAAGTGTTTTTGTTTTTTTTTTTATAAATCTCATGGGAAATAGTATTAATTGAAGAATTCTATGTTACACGTTACCATACAATAGCAAGGATTAGTAAGGACTTTCTAAGATGTTGGATACATCTTAGGTACTATTGTAGGTTTCTAACACTTTTCTTCACTTTGAAGCAACTCTATATCTACTTAATCTAAGAAAAACTAAATTTGATGTTTCAGCTTAGCTAAATATTTGTTTCTATTTCATCTTTTTATTGTTGGTAAAACAAATGATTTAGAATTATTCTGACGTATTTGTGTATTTTGGCTCAGAGGAAGGACTAGCACATTTAAATTAGAAAGGCCTATCTGTGATAGGGAGAATGCAGCACTTGCTAAGGAAAGTGTGATTGTCTTCTGACTTCTTTATCTGTAGAAGTAACACAGAACTGAAATAGGGTCATTTTGATGTAGTTACCTTGCATACTTTTCTGAAATAATGATACTGGGAGCAGATCTTATCTTCAGATCAGCCACCAGAGTACACATCTTGAAGTTACAAAGCTAATTTTGTTTCTTCTTCTACTCTTCTTTGCCAGATAACCACGGACAAACACCACATAAGAGCTGGTACCACCATAGTTCTGTCTAACTTCAGTGTCCCCGTGGCTCTTCTTAGCTGACTTATGAGCTCACTAGTAGCTTTGACAATGGTTTATCCAGGTGACAGGTGTACAACAGCCCTACCACTGAGAAGCCAGCAGACACCAGCAGACAATACCCTCAGGTCACTGAATTGCCTGTGACTTTGGGTGATCTCTGTTCATTCCTGTGCTTCATTTCACTCTGCTGCAAACCAGATTACACTCATCTTCTTCTCTAAGGAATTACTCTATCAGTGGGTGACAAGTGCTATAAATAAGAAGGGAAAATTACTTATCCTCTAATTCTGCATCTTAGAAGATTTGCTAACCAGGGCAATTTGTCTCATAGATTTCCTTTAGCTCTAAAATTACAGCAGCAGGAGGAGAAATGTGATACTTCAGTCACATTCAGGAACCAGTAGCCATATGTATTGTTTACAAATGCTCTCCTAAGAAAATTTCAGACAATTTCAAGTACAAAAGAGAAAAAAAAATTAAAAGGCTAGCAAATTAATAGTGATCTTTATATTCTGAAAATACAACCATAAACACACCCCCCAACAAAACAAAAAAACCCACCAAATTGTTGTGAAAGAAATTGATTTCACACAGATTCCTTAAAATTTCAGGGAATACGAGTTTGAAAAAGACACCAAAATACTTGCTTTGCAGATGAGAGACAGAGAAAAAAATCCAAAGTGCTTGCAGAATGGATATTATGAACACAAAAGTTTAAGAAATTAAAGGTATAACATTTCAATACACAACATATATCAGGAAGCAGAACAGAACTTATAAAACTGAATTTTGCCCTTCAAATATTTGAAAAAATTCTGCTCAAGAGCTAGGCTAAAATGTCTTACTTTGGAAGTCAAATCCAAATAATACCACTTTGTAATATTGTCCTGCTCAAGTTGTTCAATTAGTCAGAATTTCACTTTACTTGATTATTTATTTTCCTTTTATTTGGTATGACCATTGACCATTACTAATCCTTTTAAAGCAAGCTTTACCAAAAATAAATCTCACTATTCCTTTTTTATTTCTAGATTGGAAGTAATATAATAATACCCTTTAGTAACCACTAGGCTATGCTAACAGTCAACTTAACAGGCACAAAATCTACTCAAAAACAACACATGCTTTAAATGCACACAGATGTGCAAAAGCACATAAACCCCCTCCCCCTCCCCCCCCGCATTAGAGAAGGTATTTAGTAACCCACATATCTTGAGTTAATTAACCTGTCCTACTTGGGTTTTCAACCCTAATATAATTATGAGTTAAGGAGAGCCAAATGGGCCTTCCTAAAGCAAACAGTACCTCCCTAACACAGCTATTCTAACTCAATAAACAGGCTTTCAGTATTTTACAGAGAAAGTTTTTAGCTCAAATCTAATGATTTGCTTTAGATTCAAGATTGCAACAGAAAAAAATAATAGAAATGTTAGAAACCCTCATTTTGTATGGATGTTTGCCTTACTACATAAAGAAGATTTAAAAAATCTTGTATGTGATCTGTGTTTTAGACAAGGGAAAGGTTACAACATTCTATGAGAAGACAAATACATTACAAATTACAAGAAAGGAATCTGAAGTATCATGAATTGTCAATAATTGGAACTGTTCTACAAATCCTCATTAATGAATGACATTTACCTTGTCATTCCTTAGACTAGCTGTGTACGCTTCACCTTGTAATGTATTGTCAGGACTGAAATAGAAAAGGATGGCTATATATAATTTGGGTTAATTTCTAGTTTCAGAGTCTTTCATGCAAGAATAAAAAACCCTCTAAAATAAATAATAGGATTATATTTACTGTAAAATGCATATGGGTATTCCTCTTCTATAAGCATGTAACAGAATGCATAGAAAAACCATGAGTTGTTTCCTTGATCAAGTGGTTTTTTTAGAAATCAGATTAGTGGAGTAACACTAGATTAACTGTATGAACACATCAAGATAAACACTAGAGTAAAAGTATGTGGTTATCAAAGCTGCTTCTTTTTTTGAGAAGTACAAATGAACTGCAATTGAGACTCAGAGTAGTGTTGAGTCATAAAGATTTTTATTTCTTGCTCTTAGGTTACAATTCATAATGAAAAATCCCTAGTTTATAATTTATTTTAAATATAATTTTGGTTATGACTGTGGAAATCAAAGAGAGAACATGATTTGAATGTGATGCAGTCCAGAATATTATTTGTGAATTAAGTACAAGACAGCATTTAATATTGTAAAACTGAATATTCTTCAAGCATAAATGCAAGACAAATTTTGAAGCCTTCCAGCATATCCCCTGAGTCAGTAAGTAAAGTCAGTCTTAAATAGGAGAAACTTTTCTGAAGAGGTAAAATTGTAAACCCACTATTAGCTTGGACCTGTGGGTTTTGCCAACCCTGCAGAACCTGAAATATTTGAGCATAGCTCCCATAGCTAAAAACTGTCTCTTCTTATAACTAGATAGAGCATTAATTTAATAAAACCCATCTTTCTGCAACTGGCTGTGGGATAGAATTTTAATTCAACTTTGAATAAATTTTAAGATTCTCATCTGAAAGATATTATGTAAAGCCAACAGATTGCCTCCTTTTCCTATGAGAGAAATAAGAATCTTGTATGTTAGTTAAACTCAGACTGACACAAAAAATATGAGTTGTCTAGTTCAAAGATTGGGCAAATAATGCATGAGGTGCTTCTGAAAAATAAACTGAAGAATTAGAACTTAGTTGGGCTAATCATGCTAACTATATTAGAAGTCTGTTGTTAAGGTTGTAAAATTCAGCTTGCTAATATAATGAAATTCCATCAGAAAAGATGACTTTCCCTCCCTTTTGTGTACTCTATTGCACTGTACTTAAATATCTGACAACATATTAAAAATAAAATAGACAAAAATCTCCCAGTAATTTTCAGTCTCCAGGACTCCAGCACCTACCTTTGAGCTCTTTAGCACTTTATTTTGTCCTATGGCCTGCTTCATTATGTGTTATGCAAACACTGCTTTATAGAGAGAATTGAGTTATTTGCATTTTCCCATTGTGCAGGTTCACCAGGGAACTCTAATAACGCTGCCTGGCAGAGCACAAGCCTTTAGCTGAGTGAAGTGACAATGCCTCAGCTCCCCCAGCTCCTCCAGCATGTGGGAACCTTTTCTACCAGATGCGTCCCAAGATTGACCTTCAAAGGTGTATGATCCTGGGAGGGGCTACTATTCTCCCTTGATAATAGGACAACTGAAGTTTGAAAAACTGAAGGCTTCAGATATTAAGATGAAGATTTAATTCTTCAGATATTTGAACTCAATAGCACAATTACAGCCCCATTTCCACTGATTTCAGCTAGTAGCTGTGAGTGTCAAGCACCTCTAGGAAATCAGATTTCAGTTTATCCAACTGAACACAGGAAAGAAAAAACATACCACCAGTTACTATAGGTGGAAACATTTCAGTCTCTTACAGGGAGGTCCTTCTGTGCAGCACAAATGGGATAAAAGCCAATTTTCCCACATATGTCTCAACTATTTTAACTGGAAAATATTCTTTGCTTCCTGCAATACTGTCCACCATCCACTGCGTGTTTCCAGCCTCCTCACAGATGCAGATTTCTCTGATAACACAGTATCAGTGCAGAACCAGAACAGCTTTAATATGTGTGTTGCAGCAGGTGTGAATCGCTCTTGAAAAAAACAGCAAATGACCACTTAATACTTATCCTCACTCACTCAGGAAGTCAAGAGAAGGCTGCAGAGAGTGCCTGGATGATGGCTCTACATAACATTAAGAGCTCATAACTGTACACATTAACAATTCTACTAACAGGTGTTTTTTTCCCTCCAAACACCCTCTTCCTTCCTCTCACTGCAACTCCAGTGCCATCATACACTATTTAATCTACCTCTTCAATAGTTATTGACAGAATTATTAAGCTTTTATTTCATTTCACACATATTTATGGTGAAGTCCATACAGCCGTTCCTTGGTGCCCTAATTTTTCTAGACAAGTGTGTAGGCAGCAATCATTATAGCAAATAGATATAAAGAAAGGGAAATGATGACTGACCTTGAGAATTTTGGTGGGAAGAACACCAATATTTGCCTGGAGATAGTGACAGCAGTGACCCTGATCTAAAATGCAGTAAACAACTGTGCCAGGAGATTAGGATTTGAAATCAATGGGAGGAACTAACCACCAGCACCAGATGAAAGGGGTAATGATTGAACATTATTGACAGCAATATTTGATTGGGCTCTTTAATGGTCAGACAAGAAAACTATTGACATAAACAAACCAGTATGGAAAAGTAAATTGGGGGGGTTAGGAAGACCCTCTGAAGAGGGTTTTTCTTCCCAGAAAAACAGCTCCAAGCTGAGAAAGTCTCTGGGGAAACAGAAGCACAATGAGGGGAAACATTGGAGCATTGTCCTTGCTGCTGGATCCAGCTGCATGTTGTACTCTAAGTGGGGTTGAAAAGACCATGACCCCAACAATACCAGTGACATGCTCAAAAACAGTGACTTCTAGTCATGGCTTGGGCTAGGCACAAGGCAGCACAACATGCCTGATGTGTATAGACTGAACCATGCAACCAAGCTGGGTCATGGGCAAGTTAGATGCGTCTGCTGCATATTATTCATTATTGATGCTGTTCAAATCACCCTGTCTCCATGGCTGCCTTCTGAGAAACCTGCTGAGGAGGGTGGGCAGCACAGTGCTGCCCTGCAGCATGCTGAATGCTGCAACTGGCTCAGGATCTTTCAGTAGCAGGAAACTGAAGCCATGGCAGGGGGCCAAATCTAGACAAAGATGTGCCACCATTACAAAGCATTCAGAGGTGTTTGGTGGGTTCAAATGAATGGGGCAGAAGGAGGGGACCCACAGGAGAGAATCAAGCTTTAGTACTGACAAACATTTTTCTCTCCTCCCCAGCTCCTTTCCACTCCAGCTTATTCAAGTCAACCCAGTCTTCCTGCTCTCTCCTGCCGCATCATCCCATTTCCCTTATTCATGTATTTGCAGCCCTGCTCTAAAGTTTTCTCATCTCTGTCGCAGACTTCAAGCACAAGAGCTCTAGTTCCCCTGTTGACTCCACAATTTGTTTCCCTCTCTCTCCTCACAGTTCCTGCTCACCAGCCACAGGTCTCCATTAAGCAAGTCTCAGCATTACAGTCCTGATCATTAGCATCTAAGTTTCCCAAAATAAAAATGAGAGATGAGCTTGATACTTGGGAGTTTTCAGCTCAATGAATTAACACTTTGCCAAAACTGAAATAAGTTTGGTTGTTTTTTTAGAGAAAGTGTCATGTATAGGAAATTTTGGCAATTAGTTCCTATATACAATGAGCAGAATACTAACAGAAGGACACTAGTATGGACAGAACATTGATTCTTTGTGATTGCTTATTACAACAGATATGGCCTTGCTTACTGTCAGCAACACCACCTGTTTTTGCAGTGGGGCTGAGGAATAGTGGTGGCAGTCAATTAAATCTATAATTTCAGTCTTAGACAGAAAAACATCCTTAGGCTGATATTTGCAAACATATTCCTTTCAAGAGAAGGACCATACAGCAGACAGAGAAAGGAAAAGGGAGACTATGTCGCAAGTACCATCACATTCAGGTATATAATTAATCCTGTTTCGATGGGAAACTATGTTTCTCCTAAATATCCTTTTTTTTAACAAGGACTGTAAATTGTAACATTCAAAACCAGTATCTAAAGGAGACTGTATTCTTAGTTCTGCATTTCAAACTTATTTCATCATCTGTCTTTACACATCAGTGAACATCTGGAATTACATTCCCGACTACTTCAAACTTTATGTATAAGATGAGGATGTCATACTATAGGAACTGTTTTAGACATTTATAATGCTGTACACACTTTATAGTTTTAGATAGATATAGTTCAAAGACAAGCACAATGAGGCAAAATAATAGATACAGACAGCCAGAAAATGGACACTTACCCACAGTGCTTCATGTGAGGTGGTTTATCCATTCTCACTGCCAATTTGATTTTCAAGTCATTGTCCTGGCTGTTTTTGGGAACTATCATTTTATGCAGATCAGGTGACTTCGGGCTATTGGATGTTGGATATAACACTACCTGCAAGTAATAAAGAAAAATTTCATTGAGTTGATAAACCCCCCCCCCCAAACCACCTGGTAGTCTTTAATGGAAACTTCTAAGCAGTGAAGATTCTTGTTACATTTTCGCCAGTATGAAGTACGAGAAAAAAGATTTCATAAATCTAGTAGACCAGCTGACTCAATCTGATTGTAACAGAAAAATTTCCAAAATTAACTCCTTCCTTTTCTTACAAATTGTAATTTTCATGAGTTAATAAAATTTCCTCCTGTTAATACATTCTGAATTAACAATTTAAAAAACATCAGTTGACATTTCAAAATGATCATGTACAATTAAATAGGAACCTAAGCTTTTACATTATTCAGTGCTCTGCTGTTGAAACAACTTGCTGTAGCACTACGCAATGGATCAAGCCTCCAGTGGTGACACTGTTTGAGAGAAGATAACCAAAATATACTACCTCTTACCATCTCCATTTTTTGATCAATAGCATTAGTAAGTCAGTTTTAGTAAAAATTGCAGAAATTGGAGATGAATTCCAAAGCATCTTTGCTGCAAATGGAATATAATAAATATAAGATACTGTCCAGCTCATATGTGATATGACACAAACCTTCTGTTTATTGTACAGTGGCAGACATTAAAAAAATACACTGAATTCTAAATATTTAATTTTTAATCATTCATATAAATTTCTTCAAAGTTTTACTAACAATTCATTTTAGATCAGTGTCAGTCACAAGCTGTTAAATATTTATTTACCACTCAAAAAGTTTAGCCATTTATAGCCAGTACAATTAAATATTATTGCTTCATCAAGTCCTTACTCACAGGTGACACATTCAGCAGTTAAATGCTGCTGAAACATAATTTCCTTTCATTCTTATTAAAAGCACTACTTTTGAATCAATTTAGACTCTTAAATATTCTAAACACACTTCTTGGGAGACTTTAATAACATTCAGTGAGTTCTGAACTACCATTAACATGAAGCAGTATTTCAAAAGAAACAACATTCTAAAAAGCAGCATTCTTCACATCTTTTATTTCTTGAAAACTAAAATTAATCATTATGTTAATCATCAAGTTAATTTCTTACACATATCTAAAACACAATATATTCTCCTCTTTGTTATTATGAAGGTTAAATCAAGGATTTGAACAAAAATTTCCAAGCAAGTATAAATCTAACTGATACTATTAAGACAAAAATAGTACAATAGTGTCATTCAGATCTAATCATCTGAAAGATGATGTAAGTGGAAGGCCTTCAGCTTCTCATCTCAGTATTTTGCAGAAATATGTTCCTGCATCCCGTTACTACAGGAACTTCAGTCAAGCAGAGAAATATCATGCATCACCCCTAAGCAAGTACACAACCTTTGTAACATCAGTGCAAGAAATAACCTGTCAATGTATTGAGTATGTTCAGTACTTTTTAAAGAGATAACAGAAGAATCAGTATATTTTGATTTTAACAAACCATTAGGCTACTTTTTTCAAACACACACAAGACACTATTTATAACAGAACTTATTCCTCCTTTCTGATTTTTGTTCTGAGTAAAAGCCATCCCTTAAAACATTCAAAAGCGTTATGAGTATGGTAACCTTTGCGTTCTGATGTATCAAACAGAAATGATTTTTAGTTTGTTTATCTCTTTAAATGCAAGATTATATAAACAGGATTATTACTCATTCCTTGCATTTCATCACTTGGCATTCACGTAGGACTGTAGGTGATGTTAAGAATTTTTTTTTCTACAGGTTGCAGTTCCCTTTGTCCTGTAACAGCTTATTACAGCTCATGCATCTCAAGTGACATCTTTCACCTGTCAACTTCTTGAGGTTTTAGAATGCTGATGAAAATACAGGCAGACAAGAGTATAATTAATTCATAACTCCAGTACTGACAATTTCTTTTCTGAATTTTTAAAGCAGTATTATGGAGCTTCAATTTCAAAGCTCTCACAATGAATAAGAATCTGTCAGACTATTTAAGTATGCACTGTGTTGCTTTTGTATTACACTTTGTCATGCCTTCCAGCTTTAAACAATGAGAGCTGAAGGAGCTTTGTAATCAAACTTTTGTTACACGCAAACACACATACACACACACACACAAAGCATTTGACAGGCATTAATTATCTTCACAATAACCTTCATAGTAATATTGCCCTTAAGTGCAGTGATAACCAGTGTGTACCACACCATCAGGTGGCACAAAGTGTAAGCTCCCACAAAATCACTGAAACCAGAACACTCAGCAATTGTTCCTTGATAAGAAAAGTAAAAAGTTACTGAAATTTCTATTAAAAGTGTTCTCTCCGCTATGGCACACTGCAATGTGATGTCATTGCCATTGTTCATAGAGAAAATTTCTAGGCTAGTCTGTCTCAGATTTCCTTTCAGCACTGCTTAAGGGATTTTAATCTTCTGGTTGTTTTATAATATACTTTAAAAAAATGAAATGGTGTCAACTCACATGTCTTCTCTGGCAGAGATAAAAGACAACTACAGGACACTGTCACTGTGCCTGAAGTGTCTAAAAATTTCATAAAATTACTACTACATTATATATTTTTTAATTATTACTTTATTTTGATTTATTTTATCATTCATATTCATGAATATCAAGATAGTACATTATTCAGGTTATTCAGCAGCAGCACAGAGAACTGTGAGTTGCTTGTCTAGGACTGTGTTTACTGTAAGTAAACTAAACAGGTAATCTACATTAAAAATATAATCAACTATTAATTCTAGAATGCTACACAGTGAACATAACTGCTGTGCATTGCACTGCTTTAATTTAATGCCAATTAATAGTATCAGTACAGTGTGGGTTGAGATAATCCAGCAAATTCAATCATCTCATGATCATTAAAAATACTTGACCACATGTACCAATTATATCTAGCATTACAATTCCTCAGACCATGCTGTAACTGAAAAAGTGTCAAGTTCACTTTATGCTTCTCCTCATTTGGATATAAAATAAACACAAAAATCCTAAATATCACAGAGCAACACTTGTATGCATTTGTGCAAAGTGATGTTCTCAAAACACTGTTTCTTAATTGTGAACGACTGAAAATGTTTCTTTCCTGGGCTTAGAAGATGGCAAGTTGAAAGACATGAAGCTAATATCATTTGATAACTTAACAAACCATCATTTTTGTGATTCAGTTGTACATTTAGGTCCCCAGCTGGATCACAGTAGAAGAAGTTAAATTAAGTACACCTGAGCCAAACAGTCAATCCAGACAAGCAACTATTAACCCTCCTCTATCTTTGGCCCACTGATCATGTCTTCTTTTAAAGGTATGAAAGAAAAATTGAGCTGTCCAAAGTACTCTGAAAGCTTGAACAAACCAAACTGGGGAAGATCTTACTTTCAGAGAGCAGATAACTGAGCAGAAGGTTCAGAGTCAAAAGTGTTGTGCAGAAATACCTTCTGTTGGGATTCCCATGTTGAGATAAAGCTCTCAGGCTAATCCTTCCAGGCTGCACTTGTTCTGTTGTCAAAAGAATATGCAGCCTTCAAAAGGGACTGATGAAGGTAAGAGGCAAGCACACTGCCAAGTCATAAGCATACTTGAGAAAAATCAAGAGTCAAGAGATACCCCCTCTACTTTTTCCCCCATCCCACACTTGCAGTTGAGTTTTGTTTCAGCCAACTTGTGTCCTTGCATTCTGGCTGCTTCCCATCCCCTACTTCCACCCAAATCCATGATATTCAAGAGGTGAACGCAAGCGCTTGGAGTTACCCACTCCTTGCCCAAGTACTTGAGATGAGATAGATTTTACAAGTTAGGGTGATCTAAGACACATTGTGAGATCTCAGATCTTGGGCACCAGACCTTGATAATCATGGCAATTCTGAGCTAACTACGCTGAGTTTTGGCTTACTGTCACAAGCGAAAAAGATGAAAGTGAGGATCTGCATCTGGTTCGTAATGCCCTGGCTGAAGAGGTACGTGATGCTCAACATGCAATTACAGAAAATCTTTATCTTGCCTTCAGTACAGCCCGCATCACACAACCTTAAAAAAATGAAAGGTGCAGCCTATCCACAGATTCATAATGCTGCCTGGGTCACCTTCAGAAAGCAGACCAAACCGTCAACCTGGCTCCATATCCAAAGAGGTGCCCCACAGATGGAGCTGCCCTGGTGTATCCCAGTCCTGCCCAGCTCCCGGCCACCCCAGGGAGCTGCTCCTGCTTCTGGCACCCGCCTTCCTATCCTTTCTTCAAACTGCATGGTCCCCAACAGGAAAGCTAGAAAGTTTTATGAGACAAAAGAAGTTCTCACGCCTGATGTACTCTTTCAGAAAACAAATGCTGCTACAAATGCTTGCTTTTTGCCATGGACTAAAAGTGCATTTTCTTTTTTATCTTATTTCATACAGAGGATGAAAAATATTAGCCTCAAATCTTAAGTTGTGGGTAAGTTACAAACAGCTGAGAACTCAATCTTACATCAGATGGCCTTAATCATAAGCAGCTTTGCGAGGTCTGTTCAGACAAAATGATACTCTCATGATCATGCAAGAAACCCCACAATGAACTGGAGAAAACAAGCGCTCTGACTCCCATGCTCTACCAGAGACACTTCTAATTCACTTTATGAGTATTTAAAACTATGAAAAACAGCCAGTGCCTGACACATATGATCATACACTCTCTCAACTGCATTTGTTGAAGCTTTCATCCTGCAACAGGACTAATTAATTCTATGTAAAGCTTTTTCTTTCATGTTTTAAAATGCACTGATTTGAAAAGATGACAGCACAAGCAGAGAGAACAGGCAAAATTTATGTTATGAAATTAGTACCCTTTATTATTTGGTACATGTAAATTTATGTTATTGGTCATTCTCTGAGCAAATATCATAGGAAAATCTCCTAGTTAATATGTATTGTTTCACTGATTTGAAAATAGTGGTATAGATCAAAAATTATTGAGGCTGGTGTGGGGTATAAAATAGATGACTAGAGAGACCCTTTAATGTTATTTTGTTTATGTAACTCTGGCCTCAGCTTCACTTATGGGACACTTACCTGGTTTTGATAGAAATGTCTACTGACTACTCTCAAGTCACCCTCTACCCTAACTTGAAAGTTTGTAGCTGTTCTGAATTATGGCAGCCGCTTGCCCCAAGCCTGGCTAATGCCAGAAAGCCAGAAGCTGCTGTCAGTGTGACAAGAAATGAAGTTCCCTCCAATTCCTCAGCAGCAGCCTGCCAAGCACAGCACCTCGCTTTCCCTAAGCATTAAGTCATGATGCACTGCTGCCAGGAGGATGCAGAAAGAGAGGCTCAAGAAGAGGCTCAAAATGAGAGGCAAAAAAGGGAAAAGGACATGTCTCTCTTGAGAGTAACTGCCTTAGAAAAACTATCCCCGTGAAAGAACGGGTTAAGAAAAGCTTGATCACCACGGGAGTTTATGAGTTTTCTGTGCAAACTGCATCATCTCACCTATTGAGTAAACTACTGCTTTTTGGCTATGATTGTATTACAGCTGAAACATTGAGACAAGGCTTTGGGTAATGTGGTTAAAAAGAAACAAAAAGCAAACAGAAAAACTGAACAAGCACATGGTAAGAGAGTATTCTAAAATACTGTTGATGACAAAAAATCGGGAAGACTTCACAATTTATGGAATCAATGGTATCTGTTAATGGTGCCAGACCAATACTTACTCTAACAGGTCTTAGCAATTGATAAAGTTGTCTTTGAGTCCTTCCCAAAAAGCCTCTCCCCCACATATGAGAGAGAGCATGCATGAATGAAAAAAATCTCAAGCATTTCTGATGAGAGGCATTCTCAAAGAAGATACTGAGAAACCCCCCGTTAGCATGGAAACAATAACACTCAGCGAGACATAGCAGGGTGCTGACAGGCAGACTGCTTCAGGGGCAAGAGAAAAATGGGGAATGGAAGCAATCTGTTATCATTTTCCAAACTTAGAAAAAAATATGGAAATACCTGAGAAACCTCAGTCATTTCAATCCCCACAATCCCCAGGATGGCAGGCTTTAAATTAACATAGTCACAGAATGAAATTGTCTCTGCTCAGAGGCTCTTTGAATGTGGCACAGAAGATAAACAACGTGCCCAGTGCAGACAGCATTCAGAAACCTAGCAATCAAGTGAGTATAAGTACCTAGCCAGTACAGCTATTTTATAATGTCTTTAAATCAAACCCAGAGTAACAGCGCTAAAGAAAAAAAAACCCCTGGCTGCACAGCTAATTATTGCTGGCAGCAGCTGACGGTGACAAGCAGGCTGTGAGACAATAGTTCCCTTTTAATTGAATAGTCAGAACAACAAGGTTGAAAATATTCTAATATTCAAGAAGTATCAGCAATCAAACACCACCTGCTGCTCTCACATTGTATCCACATGTGTGCTAAGCACGCACAAGGGCTGTCACTTTGAATTACTAGGTTTGAACATCTTCATACACAAAGTACTGAACAAGAAAGAGTGGTGTCAGATTCATGAGTTTCAGAAACCACCAGGCTGATTTTCCAGAAGTATTTACACCAAATTAAAGGCTTTTTCAAGCTTCCTCAGTTGTTCCATGTACAAATGCAAACATCAATTCTGCCTTCAGTATGCATAGATAGAAATTATTAAAGTGGCCAGATCAGTGCCAGTCATATAAAACTTCTACCACATATTTCAAAGATATCTGAACAAAGTAAGCTTTTAACATTTCCTTATTAGAATGAACTTGGCTTCAAAGATGCAACCTGCCTCACTTTCTGGAAGTTAAAGTCAGGAATTCACTGTAAGGGAGGTCCGCACAACCACAGGCACAGACCACTCCAGAAGCTCATGTTCTGCAGAACCCAAATCCAAATAACATCCTTTCTCTTTCCATGTAGCACATCTCTGTTTTGTCTTTCAGCAGAAAACCAAGTTTGTTCAACTCTTCTCCAGTTTGTGTAGAACAAAGAATAAAGGTTAAGATTTGTTTTTGTTTGAAAACATTTAAAGTGGCCACGAGGGGGACAGGACAATACCGTGCAGCAAGCAGAATCTTCTCTTGGCATTCACAACTGGATTTATCTGTTCTTTTAGAGAAAGACAGCCATGTCAGACAAGTGACATAGTAAGTATTAATTCCTGTCAGTTAACTCCATCTTAAATGCCTTGAAGGGAGAAGATGTTAAGTACAGCCAACAGTCCTTCTTGGTGCTCACCTGGTGCCTTCTGCAGTAGCGGCTGAGCAGCCCTCAGCCTGAGCTCCCAAACAGGCAGTATATAAAGCAGTCTGTCCTCTCCACTGAAAGCATGAGCCTGCATCCCTTCTGCTCCACTGTGAGCTAGTTACTTCTGGAAACCAGTAGTGTCTCCTCCTGAAATGGGAGACCTGTAGTGCTGGTATCAGGGTTTACATCTTAAGTTTGTGAGACAGACTGCCATACACTGATGGGGTCAATGGAAATGTCTTTTCTACAGCTCTGGGGAAACCTTTGCTAGCTCCACATTTCATACCTTAGATCTCTTTTCCTAAAAAACTGATCCCTTGGTGGCAGAAGAAACCTTTTGGTATGTGACGGAAGTTCAAAATTCAAATCATGTAGCTTGATGATGCCTTCTATTTCTAATTATAGATGAAACAGAACAAAACCTTCAGACTGCAGGGTATTGGAAATGCAAGCTTCAATAATGTAGAAAAGTGGTATCAGGTCAAGACACACACTTTCAAGAAAGTACTTGACAGATGAGAATTAATGTCCACAGTAAGCCTACCTCAGAAGGGGCAAGTTTGAGTTGAATTTTTAAGTAAAGGAAAAATACCAGTAGGAAATATCTTCCAACCTTTACAGAGCATAAGAAACCTAGCTGAATCAGATGTACTCCTGTAAGTCACTGTAGTGTACTGATCAGGTATAAAGTTACTGAACTTTATAAGAATTAAGCTTATTGAGTGGGATCCTGCATCTGTTCAAAGGCTACTTGAATTTAAATGTCTCAGACCTGAAAATAAAGACATCACCAACATTAGAAGACTGAGAACTAAAATGCATACCATAAGAGTACAGAGTACCTTCTAATTATTTTGTAAAAACTCTGTCAAATATTATTCCAATCTTCCTTGAAGCTAGCAGTTGCCACTCTCAAATGCTCTGTTTAAACCAGAGAAAAAAGTTGGAAGATTCCCTCATCTTCTGAGTTGAGTATCTACACCCACAAGCTGCAAGGTGCCTGTCAGCAACCCCAGGTATTGTCAGACCTCAGAAATGCAGAAGGACAGACACCAAAACTGACTAATGCACAGCCAAAATGCCTTTTTCCATGTTATTTTCCACTGCTAAAGACCTTGCACATAAGATCATTGTGGGAGGTCTATCTTTTACTGACTTATCTTTTACAGAAGGTAGTTTTTTGGCAAGGATGTGGGCTGGACATTTTTGGTAAATCAGGAGTGGATTACAAAGTGTAAAAGCAGTATTAAAGCATCTCTTGAGTACTCCTGTTTGCTATTCCCAATCTCAGTACAAGCTTTAATACAAGGGGTAAAAAAGGTGATGGCCCTTATCCTTTCTAACAAGGGGCAAAAAAAAAAAAAACCCACAGCAAAAAGAGATTGTTTTAATAGCCTAATTCTGGTACAAACTGCCAAATCTCAGAGCATCTGATAAAAGCAGGTAGCCTCTCCATCAAAAAACAACAGGAGAATAAGAATCAGTAACAGAAACAGGAGATTGCTCTTCCTTGTCTCATCTTTTATAGATCTTGCTCTGTCTCTGTGACAGCTGGGTCAGACTCCAACAACAGAGCACTGAGCTCACTCTAGCCCCTCTCAATTACCTATTTTTATTTTGTCTCTTTCCTCTCAACCCTCCCAGTCAAGAAACCTTCTTTAAACTGGTTTGACCAGATGACAAACACAGGCAGCCAGGAGTGTGCAGAGAAAGGAAGCAGTGAAAAATAAACACAAACCAACCATCTGGGGCCACAGGATACAGTTAAGGTAAAAGCTATATTCAATATTTTACATGTGAAAAGTTTCCATTCTTTAAAATTAAATTTTAAATCTTTTTAACTTCTTGTCCTAGTCACTCAGACAGGCTGCAGTGTAAGAAAGCAGACCAAGCTGCAGAGACAGAGAATTCTGTTAACACTTGTGATCCTTTAGCCCCTTTATGCTGATGTTTCTTCTCTGATGTCTGAACAATGACTGTGCTGACTACTGTTCACAATGACCACATAGTCCCTTTTCCATTGCCCTTCACCTTGGCACTGACCTCCCTTTTTCTTCTTTGAGAGGACCGAGCAAGGAGCGACAGAGATGGAACTTCTCTGTGTTTAGCAGCACTGTGTAGTTCCTGTAAGTCCACTCTTTCAGTGTCTCTTCTTGCTATTCTGAATCCAGATACTGGTGACACTGGTCTGCTCAGTTGCACCCCTGTGGCTCCTCTATCCCTCTCACACTGCCTGCCTGGCTCCTGCCAGGGTGTTTCCTTCCCCATGCAGATCCCACCTACACCTCAGCCATCCTTGATCAAGTGACCCTGGAAGCCCCTTAGAAGGACATGAGATAAGGCAAGAAGAAGTAATCCTGGGGATACAGTCCTGACCTTAACAAGTGACACAATCTGTGGGAGAATCTGTCCCTGTATAGCCACCTATACTCGGAAGACACAAAATGGGGAAGGGGCCTGCTCTTTCCAAAAAGATGTGCTTGCTTGAAGGAGAAACAGCCAGGACTCTGATTGTAGAACAGCATTAAAATGTGAGTGATACTCCACGTTCTACATGTCAGAGGGGAAAACTTCAACAGGAGAAGAAGGGGAGATTTGCAGACCCTCTGCCTCATCCAGACTACCATACTCTTTCTATGATACATTGCACTGTCTAGCTCTTGACTTTGGCCTAAGGAAGATAAATGATCCTGTCAATATAGGGAAAACATGAAAGGAGAATGGAAGCTCATGGAGTACAAGAATAGCTCATATTTTTGTCTGACATATTATCTCCATGACCCCTCTCTCATTCTGCTCCGTCCCTACCGCTTAAGTTCTTCCTTTCCCTTCCTCAATTGTTTGTTGTAGTTACTACATGCCAAGCCTTCTCTCTCTCCCTTTAACTCCTAATTTGAATAGCTCACAGCATTGGTATATTATGTAGAAATTTAAAAAAGTTTTAAATTACAAAGAAAACCACCATGGAATCCCTATGTAAGTTTCTGAACAGAACAAGCAGTGTTTGGTAGATCCACAGCACAGTAGGTCAGCACTGAATGCCTTATACCATTTTATGGCGTGTTTTATCAAAATTCACACTTCTACCCATCATTTCTCACATATTTGTCATGTCTACACATAATACTCACTCTTCCCAGTTCCTTATCTTCAAGTGCCAGCACCCCGGTGCTTTCTGTAAAGAGTTTTACTTTGACAACAGGCCGAGGGTGAGTAGTGGTGAAATCCCCTTGGGTTCCCCATCTGCAATAAACAAAACAACAGGATTTAACTAGGGCTGAGGACAGGCCCGATACAGACAGGACTGTAATCTCTTCTGCAGAATATTTATCAATGCACTCCTAGAACTTAATTTTCAAACTTTTGAAAGAAGAGGGTGGGAAAGAAAAGGGAGGTACATTTTTGAAAATTCAAGATCAAATATCTACATGGAAAAATTGGCTTTTCTTTGTTAAAACAAATCAGCATTTCTCTGTATGACTTTTGTAATAGAACAAACAGAACCAAGCAAAAAAGCAAATAAAAAGAGATCTATTTTATATGTAACATATAATAGTCACTATCTTGTGCATACAGGTCATATTTATTCAGCGAAGAATCATGTCTAAATTCACTTCAGGTGATCATACTATGCAGAAATTAAGAGACTTAGGCAGAGAAAATCTTATATTTTATGAGATGATACAATTTAGTATAAAAACATAGGAAAAATGTAAGCAAAAATGCTAAAAAAAAGAAAAAAGTTAGTTATCAGAGTGACTATATCTCTGTAAGATAATTACTGCCACAAGGCTTCATGCTTTTAAAGAACCTTAATTAGGCAGACAGACTTCTAGTTGTTAATCTCTTATCTCAGTTAAGACACTTGGTTTGTCAGCTTCCCCCCCCCACACTCTGTGTGCCAGTGGTACAAAAAAGGAAAGTTATACAAATTAGATTGCAACTTCCTTCAACAAGCTATTCCATTTTTCTAAACAACCACATGGAGCTCATTGTATTGATTATACTGATTCTGATATTGCTACAAGGCACAAACAAAATGCAAAAAGTAAGCAGAGCTCCAGCTTCTATTCATGTTTTTCCGCTGCTTATTACAATTAGCAGAAACTAGTAAAATAAAAAATCAAAAAAAGGTGATCATAAGAGTATGTTCTACAAAAGTACGCATTACACAAGTCAAAACCTTGGGCCTCATTTAGGAAAATCAGGAATTCTATTTTACATTCAAGAATACACAATCTCTGCACTGTTGGAAAGTGAACATACAGAAGCAATCTTCCAGCAAAGGCATCTATTAGACAGAAGAAAATCCTTCAACTAACGATTTACAGACTTCAAGACAAAGTCTAGAAAGTAATATGTAGCCAGAGCCAAAAAGCTATAAGGAAGCAGCAGTTCTGTGTGAACCCCTCCTACAGGTGGCTGAATGTGGAGACTACGGAAGTCAGGTTCACTGCAAATTAACCAAATCTTATGTTACATTCTGTCTTCGCTTTGTATGGATTAGATAGATGCTTACTTTCTGTCTGTGATGTTCATAGCCTTAGCCTCAGCAAAGGCAATTGAAATAGGAACTTTGACGTGAAATTAACTTGCTGAGTGGAAGAAAACCTGTTTTATTGTCTGATGATACAAGTTGCAATTGCAGGGTAAGACAATGCCTAGCACTACCGCACTTCTCAGTGGCAATCTCAAGGGTAGGTTTTGTCCAAGGAGAAAGCACCATTAAAAAAGATGATAGTTGTATCTTCAGTTTTGTCTCCAGATACCACTATTCAGGAAGAAAGCTGCCTTGAAATTGCAAACACTAAGCACTTTGATAGCTGCATCCTCTGCCTCAGGTCCCAGGTTTGTTTGTCCCTGAGCTTCCAGAAGCATGTTCATGCCATAGCACAAAAAAACCAAGAGAGACTGCCATTAAAATAATAAAACAAACTCAAACCCTCTCTACAAAGATCTAGTGCCAGCATCAACTCATACAAAAGAAAAGGGAAGGTTTGGGAAGGTTTGGGAAGAGAAGAGAAGAGAAGAGAAGAGAAGAGAAGAGAAGAGAAGAGAAGAGAAGAGAAGATTTGAGCATCCCAGCATCAGGTTCAAAGACTGGTGCACCTTTCTCTGGAGATTCAGGCTCCATTTCTGCAGGACACAGCAGGGAGGGATAGGGCACACATGACCCTTGCTCAGGGAGACTGACAGAATTTGCTCCTTCTCCAATTCAGATGCACAATGTGAGACCGATGTGAATGGGAGTAACATGAGGTCATCCGCCTGTTGTTGGCACTCGTGTAGTGCTAGAAATCACCTTTAACATCAGATGTGATCAGTAACTTTGACTAACATCTTTCTCCCATCCCTTGTTCCATCAAGCAGTAAGTGAAAATCTTGAGATGAAAAGCAATAGTCTGAGTCAATTCCTAAAGCTTAATGTTCATGGTAGAAATACTCCATGCACTGATCTGCGTGCTTCTGGCTGATCAGAACTTCAGCTGACTCTCACAGTCTCTTAGGAACATGCCTTTGGAAGTGCATTATCTGTTAGATGATTACAGAATTTGCTGAATAGATTTTAACATCATTCCTCATCAAAGAACTCATGAGAAATCATGTTCTGATAGAAAAGGCAAATCTAAGATTGCATTCTTTAGCATCACGGTTACTTGTGGGCATCTAATGTTCTTCCCAGCTGTGAATATCACAGCAAAGTACACAGAGCTCATATTTTTGTGCCTCGTGGATTACTAGAACGCAAGCCTTGTTTCTTTGAAACTTTGTATTGTTGCAAAGGTATCAATTCATACCATTTGAAATTAGAAGTTGAGAGAATGCAGCCAAAATAGAAGTGATACCATGTTCACTTTAGTTTGCTTCTTCCAAGAAAGAACACCAGTAAAGGAGACCAAATAATCCAGATAGACAGTGAGTTTACCTATATGCTGTACATTTAAAAGCACATTATTATGTTATTATGCATACTATTAATGCATCAGGCAATAACTGAAGTAGAATTCAGAAATGACAGCCTAATCAAAATGTATGATAGTGAACTCCCAGCTGTACTTTAATCCATATGAACTTTCATGCTTATAAGAATTTGCAATTTTCATTGTTCTGTTTTGTCAGTATGAAATGAAGTGTAGCAAACAGAATGGCCTTGCTGGCTGTATTTTGCACCGCCAACACCTACTGATACATTTCAGTCCTGTTAGAAATAAAAGTCTGAGCTGTAAAGACTGAGCCATGAAGGTAACAAGATACCAGGCACTCAGTATTTATTAAGGATCACCCAAAACAAGGGATAGACTGAGTAAAGCATACAGATGTACATAAGCTAGCCTATACTGAAATACTCTTTACTTCAGTGTTCTGAAATTATATTGGTACTCAAAAACTGTCAGACTTCAACATTTTTTCTCCCCTTGGATATTTCTTTTATGAGACCTGATTTCACTGAATCACTTGTTATTTCCACTGTAAAATTCCATCAATTTTTTCCATACTTCTGGATATTTATCCTAGATCTGTAGATTTGTATATCTATTCTAAGAGTTTAATGGTGAAAAGAGGTTAGAAGGATACCTGAAAATTCCCAAAACTCATTTGTTTTCTGTCAAATACATTCACTGATATCTCTTAGAACACTAATATTTCCTGTTCTCACATCTAATTACTCTCTTTCGAGTGAATATGGTAGCAGAACATTTCCTTTAAATTGAAAAGCTGAGCTGCTAGGTATGGGTCAGACAAATCTCTATTTTTCTTTTAAGTTTGGAGTTATACCCTGATATTTTTCCTGGAGAAAATGCAGTGCTTCCCAGAAATGTTTTTTTTGATCCACAGACTAGAAGTCAACCACGATACAAAAGATTGTTCATATTACTCGTAAGACAAAAACTTTTCCACTGTTTAATTGAACTACTTTCTGTTTTAAATAAGAACTAACAATGTCGTCTGCAGAATTTGAGTACTGAATAAAGATAAGCTACTTTTCTTTCTATTTTAACTTTCAATACCAGTAACAGTGAAATATTTTCTGCATGAAAATAAATCTTACAGCTGACTTTTATGTTTCATACAGAGGAGCAGGTGAATCTGCAGACTGCAACTTGGCTTTCTGTGAAAACAAAACCAATTTATATATGCTACTTTGATCTCTTCTGAGTCGGCATATTACAGAAAATTTATTTAAAGCTTGCTCTGCTGTGGAGCTCCTGAACTGTAGAAGGGCGAGAAGAAGAACAAGCAAATTATTTCACCTGTCTTCTAAACTGTTTTTTACAAATATTGTATCTTTATTAAGTCTTAACAAAATAGAAAAATGCAAAGCTTCATATTTGTAATAGCATATGTTTTAACTACCAAATGTACATAAGCAATGGAAACAGCAAATCAGCCACTTCCAAACCTTTGGAGGAGCCACTGGTTTATGAATGTCTGTCCAGTGGGTTTTGCTAATGTGAATAATTTTGGTGCTCAATGTGCCTAGATGGGAAGGGCACACTTTTAGTCAAAAAAAGTGTGGATTCATGCAGTATGCATATCAAGTTATGTAGTGACCTTTATTGTATGGTTTTATTTATTTGTTTTTTATTTGGTTTTGTTTAATCTTGATAGAAAAGCAGTCAAGATTAATTTCAGCACTAAATACTACAGTGTGCTCACTGCACTGTCAGCTGCAGCCCAGGCAGCACACTGGGGACCTCTAAAACTACCACCTGGGAGTCTGAAAAAAGACCCCAAATCTGCCTCTTCAGGCTCTCACTTTGCTATAGAATTTTCCTGTGTATACATAATTTTTCTGCTTTTACCTACTCATTCTCTTTATTATAGAAACTGCAGTGATTTGATGTTCCTTCATTTTTAACCATAACCCCCAGTATTTTCACCGTATTTATGCTCCTGTCAGAGGTATGTAGGCTGATATCATAATTAGTGACAGAATCCATTGCCAAAGTTTATTTCCCTTCCCTGCAAAGCTACCTACTACCAGCAAGAAGGTGAATGTTTATTTCAGCTAAAGATTTATCACTCTGTCACAGAAACCTCTCTAAGCAAATTTATTTTTCTATTTCAGTTTGGAACATATTTCATGCGCTGGGAACACCAGCAAATTTCTCTCTCAGGTTTTCCACTGTACTCATGGTCTCTGTTAGTCAAAACTTTTCTTTATGAGATCATGGGAGTGAATGTTTTAAAATTCATTATTCTAAGCAAATACATAGGAATTTTATTTTAGCCCTATTTACTAGAGTACTTTTTTTCTGATAAAATATCAAGTCTACAGAATTTTTACACCATCAGGAATTTATTGTCCTCAGCAATAAAGAAGCCTCTATTTTGAAACCAGTACCAGAGTGTAATGTTTTCCTTGGGGGCTTCTTTTGCATCTTTGTGGGTTTGATTCTTGGTTTAACTGTACTGCATAAATGGACCTCAACAAGTTTCTTAACTATTCGTTAAATGACCTTATGAGGTCTTCTGGAAGACTTTTCTTATTTTCTATCCATACAGGGGTGTGTACAGATGAGCAAGAAGACCCGTCCAAGACAGTTAGGTGTCTTAACTGCTCCACAGGAGTAAGATTTATCAGCACTTCATCTTTGCACATCTTGAAGCTGGACTGGAAATTGAATGTTGAGTTCTCTGTAACATCTTTGTGTCTCAACTATTTCAAGAACCTATACCAACTTTTCTGTTTGTACTTTGTTTAGAAATGAACTTTAACAATAGAAGAATAGGTATGTATAATCCTCAGGTTAGAAACCATACTCACAGTGCAAGGTCTGAGATGAAAGGCCAGGAAACAAAAGGACAGACGAGGCTCAGCACCTCCCTGATACATCTGACTACAGTGATACTTGAAAACACTTCATATTCAGGTCTGACAAATGTTCTGTTTTCAGTGAAGGATTGTGTGAGTGTGGAATTTATGAAGTGTTGCATATTATTAACTCCAACTGCATGTATGCAGACAGAGAGAAATGCGACAGGGAGAGCTGGTCGTTGTACCAGCAGTGCCAGTTACCCTACAGCAATCTGACAATAAATCCATAATTTGACTAGGAGGCTCCATTCAGCCAAACCACATAGACTTAAATCCATACTTATCTGATTTTGGCATTTTTATTAGGACTCCTAAGGAAAGTATTAGTTGCTGCTAATTGCTACTAGCTCTTCCCCACTGAAAATTGGAAAAATATCAGAAGCATTTCCTTTTCTCTTATAAAAAATACCCACCCATTTGGTAATGATTGACAGCAGGATGCTACACTAGAAATTACAGCTTTAATGCTAACATCTGTCTCATACAGCCCAAATGCATGCTTATTTTCTCTCTTTCGCACACCATATAAAATAATACGACCACGGAAGCTTCTCCCTTTAATTAAAGTTCTTGAAAAAGGATTTTGAAAGTTACTGCACAAACAACACAAGTTTATTACGCAGCACCAAGGATTTCACAGGGTAAGGATTATTCCTTGTATGCAACATTATAACCATTATTTTTTCATATATATTTATTTATGTATGCATTCTCCAGTACATCAGTGGGATCTGGAATTCATATTTGAAACCACAAGGGAAAGAGCTGATAAGCTTGTACCTTTCTGTAATGCTTAAAATGGGGTTTAAGTTGTAAATGTTTTTCCTGGAAAAAAAAAAATCTGCATTTTCTTATTTCTCTATTTGCAAATTACTCATTTATTTTGATGGCAGTATAAGGAGCATAATTTCCTCACTCAGAGCAAGCACATTAAACTGCAGCCGAAGGGTAATACATAAAGAAAGTTCTAAACAAATAATAACATTCTTCTACAGTAGAAGCACAGATGAGCCCACACTCAGGCAAACTAAGCCAGGAGCTTGGATATGTGTCTTGGCCTTCCTCACTGATCTCATCTAATCTTTTATGTGTCTTGACTCTGTTCTTTCCTGTGTTACTGTGATTCCACTATTTTATGCACAGATGCTGATGAGAATTACAGATTAATTGTCCTGCAATCCCTGCTGAAGAAATACTGATATTTTGCATGAATACTTTCTGCATTTAGCTACTATTTTAAGGGCTGTAAGCTTGTGAAGGAGCCGACAATAGTAATGGTTCTAACCTCGAGGTTCCTATCAAAATCTTCACAAAACTACAAAATATAGTCATGAGAAAGATAATTTCTTCTACAGAAATGGATGACAGGACGAAGGAAAAGTACAGGAAAAAGGTAAGTCTTTTTATTAAGAATGGAAAGTCCCAACTGCCTTTAAGAATCACCTTTGATTCCACCTAAGCAGGGTCTACATCAGTCTTTTACCATTTAACATTTATTTCCATCTATATGGGCACTTTTAACTTGGCACACTTAGTGTTTAGAAATGCAGACTAACAAATCAAGTCTTCAGCACTTCCCTTATAAAACCTATAGCTGCACATGAAGTAGCTCACAGTTTGATTTCTGAATGCATTGTTGTGTCACTATCTAGTATAGTCACTCAGAAAGAGTAAATATTTGGGTATTTTTTTTCTTCTTCTGTGGGTTCAGCAGCAAAATTAAGGGGTTCTAGGGTGACTGTTACAAAACAATCAGAATCCCTTCTTGGAACTTTTTTCTCAAGAACAAAAAGCTCTGAGTTTGATCCTTACTTTGGAAACAGCAAGGATACAGCGTTTTGATGGATATGGTATATTTTAAAGCATCTTTTCACAACTAGAATAATACAGAAGGAAAGAGAGAAAGAATAATCTGATCATATGCAGGTTTTTTCAGGATTTGCTTTTGGTAAAGTAATAAGTGTTTTAAATAAAGGAAGTAATGGGGCTCAAAATTACTATTTATCATGGAGCTAATAATGAGCTAGACCCAATCATGTATTTATTTTTAAACAGAAAAATCATTAATATGTGAAAATTGCTTGTAAAAAAGATACAACAAAATCGTGACTAGTTTTTTTTATAATAAAAGAAGTGTCTAATAGAAACCAGAAAGGCAAACCACAAGAGGGGTTCAATGCATAATAAGAAACTAAATAAAAACATTCATTTAGGCTCCTACACTGAAAATGAGAAAAATGCACTGTAAGAGTACAGAATGCTATTATGACACATATTGTCATCACAAACATAAAACAGTATGAATAAATGATTACCTAGTCTTGCTTTCCTGTCTCACTTTCAACACAGGCAACCAAGACAAGCCAGGGTGAAGATTTTGACAGGTATGTATCTAGACTGACACACTGTCAAGCACTGGGAACCTCTGATACACACTATGTAAAGAATTCATGAGAGGCATTAACTTCAGTCTCCCACCAAGTTTCAAACCCAGTTAGAGACTAGTGATGGACACAAAACCAAGATATGTTAATTCACGCTCTTCAAATTTTAATATGCATATTTATTTCACTTTTACCTTGAAAAAGATAACTACGAATCCATCACAACATTGTCAAAAGTTGCAACTCCTGTTTATTAGACTGACCTGAGGCTGCACAGTCTATCAGGGAAGACCCAGGAATAAAATCAGAAAATTTCAGTATTCCAGCTGGCATCACACCAACTGGTATGTTTTATTCTGAAATCCCTTTTACTACTCTTTCTGACTCCTACTGTTCTTATCAGCTGTCCACATTATTCTGCCTCTGTTTCTGTCCTCCTACCCTCAATCTGGTGCTATTGCTTTCAAATAGGTATATTAACCTGTACACTCATACCTGAATGATGCATAGTTAGTAAGAAATTTCAAGATCTATAAATATTTTTTCTTCATATGTTGAATTCTAAAAGGACTGGACCTCTTGACACCTCTGAAGATCAATGCACATACTAATACAGTGACAGCAGTGAAGAGTCTGCCCATGGTGAGGTGAAAAGCAGTTTTCTGAATGTTCTGAGCATTTGATACATATAAAGCATTCTTAGCCTGAGCAAAAACTTCTTTCTTTCAAACCCTTTTCCTTAAGTGTTCTCTTTACCTAAACCAACAAACTAAAACTAATAAAACTGTAAAATTTGTTCCAATTCTAACACTATATCTAGCAAAATGTTTAGCAATTAAATTGAAGGTACCTGTATAGGTATTGCTAGAATTACAATGAATATAAGCAAATATTTGAAAGAGCTCTTCAAACCAAGATACAAGAATAGCATACTTTGAAAATGTAAAACAGGGCATTCTGATCATATCAAAATTAAAGAGAAATTTGAGGTAGTTCAACTCAATCCCATCTGTTTTTTCCTGACAGACCATTTTTCCTCTAGATGATACTTCACAGGCTGCCTTTGCCTTCACTTTGACCAAGACAGAGACAGTGTAGCTATATTAGTATGAGGTTTAGCCTGATCCAAAACATTTTTCTTATAAGCAAGATTTAATTAGCTTTGGCTCCACACCATTCATAGCCAAATGCCTTGGAGTTTTAAGCTGGATCACACATCCATAGATGCTTTAATGCAATGTTAGAGAATGTTTGTATCTATTAGTTGCATTTGCTGTGGATCAGGTGGGAATGAGAATGGAAACAGATACATCACCTACATTAAGCAGCACGTAAACAGCCTTTCTCCAAGCCCTGATTGTTATAGTAAAAGGCATAAGAGCGGGACATGCAGCTTCCAAACCAAATATGTCCAAGATGCACTGTGAAATAAAACTGGTATCAGTCTTGGAAGAGACACATAATGTCATTTTCCATTTTAAAAAAAGAAAGGCCTAAACAACTATTCTTTCCAGCTGTGCCACTAGATGAGGAGGCTTAACACTCTCTCTATATGTTATATAGGGTATATATATTATATACCTGTTATGGATTTAAAATCTTGGAATTTTTCTTTAATCTACCAACCCTGTGCCTCAGAGGGATCACCTCCTCTCTCTTTTTTTTCAACCATGGAACCAGGAAAGAGACTGCCTGCCCCATGGAAAAGAGTTCCCCACCTGGCCCCCTCATGAACTGCTAACAATGGATCATTTGCAGTAGCTGCCTGGGGCACACCCGACTCCTCAGGCTACAAGCTGGATGTTTGGGAACCTCTGTGAGATAAGAAAGGTTTCCTGTCTTCACATCAGTGACTCAGGTGTGATAACGCCCCTCTGGAGAGCCATCAGCACCTCCACACCCAGCCTGAGGGGTCATGTCTGCTAATGGGCCATCAGGGATTCCAAAAATATGTCAGAGTGTAAATCACTCACTGTGAAACTCCCCGCCCTGGGGGAGGTACTGGGCACTCCCACCTGAGCCTAAGCACATATAAACTGGGGTTTTGGGACTGGGGAGAGTGGGTCAGATCCAGAGGACCAGAGTCTCAGCAGGACTGTGCCTGCCACTCTCAACCAGACCAGGACCATCACCCTCACCGACAGGTTTCTTCTTTCCTCTTTCTACCTAGGAGGGTCAGGTGGTGCTCAGCACAGGGGCTGACAATTACCATTCTGTTCATGCCCCAGGCTGCTGGGTTACACACTTGTTTTTTGTGGGTTAAAGGGACTTTTTCCTCTGTACCCTTGTACTGATTGTGATCTTTTTACTAAATTATAATTCTGATTTATAATCAGTTTGTGAATTGGATTCATTCCTCCTGCTGGTTTATCTTTAAGCCAGCACAATACCCTAATGTATGCTTCAATGATGGATTATGTTTTTTGTTAACTATCCAAACAGAGCAGAGAATACAACCAACCTTAATTACCTCCTCTCACCCCAATTTCTTCCATACCATGCTTATCTTTATCTGAAAACTGAGTATTCCCTTCTAACAGTAGCAGCTTTCACAAGTACCTTCAAAAGATAGAATATTTTGGGAGTTAATCATAACCATAAAATTTAGGCTGAAAGGAGCCTCTGGAGGCCATCTAGTTCAAACCCTATGCAGAAGAAGGCCAGTTAAAATCAGGTTGCTCAGGTTATTATCCCATGGAGTTTCAAATCTCTTTTAATATTAAGAGCCTGTAATTCATATTTCTCTGCAATAGCAGAGATGAAAACTTTCTTAGACAATATAAAATAGTGACCCATGACAGAACATAGCAACAGACAATCAAGAGTAATTGAATAAAAGTGTCATGTATATTTTCAGTTGAATCCATATTCCTTTTGTGAAACTCTTCCATCATTAATCCAGAACATAGGCTGGGATAAATGTGTATTTTTTTTTCTTCTCCATAATTCCCTTTGCAGAACCAAGAAAATATCAGATAATTTCCTACTGTCAATTTCTTTTTTCCTCTTAACAGCTGAATACTAGACCAACATATCATAGTGCTCAGTTGTTTAAAAGATAGTTTATTCCACTCTCTTTTATGAATTGCACATATACTGACTTAAGACAAGATGAAAAAAATGATAGAATTTACCCTTTAGAGATATAAAGATGAATCCCAGAGAAACTAACATTTGTTATGGAACTCAATCAAACCTAGTTTATGAAAGCAGACACACTTTGTTTTCTGTCATGATCCCAAATCCTTTCCCTAAAATTCCAAACTATTAAAGGATCATGTTCACCTTCACCAAGTTTTCAGTATTGCATACATCAACAAAATTACATTGCTCAAGCTTTAGCCTGTGAAACAATCTTACTAATAATACAAAAAGGTTCTCTACCATATAACCTTGCTTTTGCAATTGTTGTATAAGGTGTATTTAAGTTTTAAAGAAAATAAGTCTGTATGTCAAAAGTAGGATGAACAATTCTACTTTATTATCCTCTGTGAGATTAACACCAGATTTTGCTGCACTTATCTGTAAGCAAAAAAATTTCAGAGATAATAGTAAAAAGAACGTATGAAATCCATCAGGGAAAGACCCTGATCAAAAAGCAAAATCCTAAAGAGAGTTTATCCTCAGAAGATGCAATAGGAAGCATATGAACAGCATGCTAAGCACAGTTAAATCAGGCACTACAAAACTGCGATCTCATTATCCCTGTGTAAAAAGTCCCATGTTAAAATATACTTATTTCAATTAAAAAAGCACCCCAGACAAAGAACAGGAAAAAAAGCCCACACTATAAGGAGAGCTGGTTGGCTTGGCAGCAACAGAAGAGTTTGATTATTCCCTCTCTGATCAGCCAAAACTTGTTTCTGCCCCTCCTGTCTTTCTGTGTTTATTCCCTCTTTTTCTACATAAGAATCAAAGTAAAATGAGGCAGGCACATTTTTATTCTACTTTTTCTCCTGTGGAACAGCAAGAAAATGGATTGCTACACATGCAAACAATATAAGGCATGATTACAGAAAACTAACAGCATAATTAAAGTATTACTGACTAAAATAAGTTTCACTTATGCAGATGTATCAGACACAGAGCAGTAGCAGGTGAGAAGAGTAGCTGTGCCTTCTCTTTCCTTACATACTGTACATCTGTGTTGTGCAACCAAACGTTAGGTGGCAGTTTTAAGTACTATCACCTTTTTGATGCCCTTAATGAAAAATAAAAATTAGAAAGGTGCAGGGACTATGATGAAGACGAAGAAATAAAACTATCTGATGTTTGGAACATGATTGTCACAGGCTATAAATGTTATCTCTCCTTTTTCCCTTTCAGAAATGACATCTTAGGCCATATCCTCAAAACACTTGATTAAGAAACTATCATTTTCTTCATGAGCTAACATATAATTTAAGGAAGTTTTAAATTTTAGAAATTAGGCCCTTTTTTTCCTTTTTTATTTTTAAACTGCTTTTTGAAAGTTTTGTTGCATAATCTTTAATTATGTATCCACAAGTTCTCATACTTCAAATACTTTATGGAATTAACTATGGCAAAATATGTAATAAAAATAATGTGAGCAGTATTTATTTATATTTGTGCATTACTGACCAAGGTTCTCTGCCTCCTCTAGCCAGATTTAATCATGTATTCTTCACGTACTTCTAATACATAATAGCCCTTTTAATAAGATTATGCAATCACTGGCAGCAAAATATGATCATCTTATTTGTCTTGTTCACATGAAGAACATCGTGGCTCTATTAAAATTTTCTCTTCATGCAAGATATGATCTTTTCCTATTGCATGAATATGTGACAAGAGAATGTCACTTGTAGTGCTAAAAGATAGCATATTCCCATCTTTTATCTTTAGGCATGATTACACATACCCCAAACATGGCACTTTTCAGAAATCACACTATTTTAATATTCAGAATGAATAAAAATTGATTATAAGAAAACACGTGGACACCAGTCTCCACAAGACTAAAACCAAAGCCACATCAGTAACATTTGAAAAATGAAATTAGCACTGGATTTTTCCAGATGACCCCCTGTGGTGTCACAGCAACAAAGTTATGCAAAGCTTCACAGAGCTGAAAGGGCCCTCTGAGGGCTCTGCCTACTGATCTTTGGAAGAAAAGGTCACAGGCTATGTTGGAGGGATTTTCAGCAGGGCTAAAAGGCAGGAAACAGTTGGAAGGAATGAAGAAATATTTCACAGGCAGTAATAAAAGTTTTATAGGGTTTGCATGTGAAGCTGCGTAACTGATCTGTTTGTAAAACTATCCAAGACATAAGGTCAGGAAGACTACATTGTTCCATAGCATTTGCATTTTAGAATAACCATTACTCAGTAAGATACATACATATAGACAGTGCTTTATTTGGCTTCCTAAGAAAGGAAATTAAGCACTTCAATATAAACTCACAAAATTATTATTCAAAGAGAGAGAAAGCAGATGGGGTTAAAAGCATTAAGAAACCTGAAAGTATTTATTCTGATAAAAACTGTGATCTCCTTGCAGGATGGCCAGTTGAGTTGTGTAACTCCTCATCAGTAACAGTTTTCCTGGGTTTTTGGTCTCCACTCTGTGGTGACCAGTGACAGGACTTGAGGGAATGGCCTGACATTGGGTCAAGGGAGGTTTAGGGTGTATACGAGAAGATACTTCACCCAGAGGGTGGCTGGGCACTGGAACAGGCTCCCCGGGGAAGTGGTCACAGCACCAAACCTGATGGATTTCAAGGAGCATTTGGATGATACTCTCAGGCACATGGTGTGACTCTTGGGGATGGTCCTGTGCAGGGTCAGGAGCTGGACTTGATAACCCTTGAGACCCTTCCAACTCAGCATATTCTGTGATATTCTGTTTCTTTTCTTTAGTTGGGCAGAAGAGGGTGGTTGACGGGGAGGAGGATCCTCTGCCATGTTCTGTCCCCTTTGTTCCTGGGGGACCACGTGTTTTGTTTCCAGCATTTTGGAATAGTGAATTAAATCTGCATTTGACTCATGCTTCCATTAATCTCTCCTCTAAGATGACACTGGCTTGCAGTGGCATTTTGAAACATTCCTTTGAGTATCTAGTTTTGTCCTTCTCACTGTCAAATCTTTTAAGTCTTCTGACTGAGTACACTGCATTGATGTTTTGCTGATGAAAAAAATAGGCATAAATAATCCTTTATACTGCCCTTTTTTTTTCCCCCTTCACAAATGTAGCTACCAGTTCAAAATGATAAACTGACTACAGAAAAGTGTGTGTGACAAGCACATGATTTGGAGCTCTTGGCAGCAGTCTTCCACAGAAGCCTGGTGGCAATCACTCACTTTTCACCACTATCTCATTCTACGCTTAGTATGAGAGCTGTGGTACTCTTTTCTAGCTGCACATCCTACATAAAATCTGAAGTTACGATCTCCTCCAGCCTTGCTGATACTTTCCCTTCCGATCAGAAAGACAGTACTGAAAATTATGCCAGTAAGGAGCCAGTGCCAGCAGCGGGCAAAGTAGGCAGTAGCCAAGGCCTTGGACAGCTTGGTTCTTCTGTATAAGAAAAGACATGGACTGGTTGTGCTTGCCCAGCAGGTCACCAGCCTCTACATACATCACTTTGCCCACTGCTTCCAAAGGTAGTATCTCCTCTCCCAGTAGTAGCACCACTAGCATCAACAGCAGCAGAAAGTCACTTCTGTTTCCCTCTCTTCCTGTACCTCCTCTTTCCAGAACAACATCCAACTCTTCACCCAAGGACTGACCCTTCCTGTCACCTTGGCCAGTCCCTATCAGAGAGTAGTGATGAGTACTGGAAGAAGCAGGTGTGCAAGAGGAGGCATATGGGATGTGTTGGTCATAAAACTAAAGAAGATCTTAGAAGAACTGGACACGGGATGGGATAGGGCAGAGAAAAAAGAGATGCTTTGAATCTTCTGAAACCTGGGGACACCTCCTGCCTGCAGTGTATTTCCTGTGTTCTCTTCCACCAGCATAATTTTTGATTAAATGCTGCCAAGCCCTCTTGATGCCTCTGCCACCAATCAATAAAAGCAAATATTGCTACTGCCAAGAAAACCTGATATGGCTCTAACAGAAAAATTAAACTGTGGAAGAAAGGATGTCCCATTCCATAGGCAGCTTCCTCCATCATCTTATTTGCCCATAATTTGCTAATTTCATGCTTGTCTAATTTAATATCCTCCCCCATTGCCTCAAATGACATCTCTATATGTGCTCACAAACTACATCTCTATATGCCGATAATCACATTGTACGCCAAAGCCTCCTAATCACTCTTGCCAGAAATGGAAAACAATACCACTCAGAAGAACACAAGAACTAGATAGGTTTCAGAGCTCTACAACCTGTGCCCCTTCAAGTTACACTGTTTTATAGGGCACCACCAGTAACTCCCATTTCTCTCCTTCTAGTGTACAGTTTGGGGCATGTCTCAAAAATTCACCGCCTAAGGATGCATAATTTCCATACAAATCCATGTAAATTCGGTTCATACACCATCACTTATGTGGAACAGCCCATAATCTGTCCTTCTCCCGTATTCAATCAACTCATACCTGAAATCAGTTTACCTGAATCATACCCAAATCAGTTTACAAGCTAGGAGCAGGCCCTAACATTAACTTTTTCCTAGAAATATTTAAGTTGTTCTTGTATTGACTTAATCTTCTCTGGAACTTCCTTTTCACAAGGCTTCTACTTTGACAGATCAAGTAATCTGTTATTAACTTTTAATGGATGCATCTATACATTGTGATTGATTTTACAATTTTTACCTCAAACTGCAGTCCTCAGTATGTAAAAAGTAAATCACGCACTGACTGTGAATTATCCCTATTATTATTTGTTCACTATATCTGGAAATAGCCAGAGAGAAACAAAACTCTCAACATCTATAGACTGTTTTCTGGAAGGACAATAATCTGACCAAGATTCAAAAATGTGCATATTCTAGGTGATTTAAGGAGATTTGAAGACCCATACCAGTGACACTGGAGGTTAATCATGCATTTAAAACAGACCCTAGCAAGTTCAAGGGTGAGGAAAAAGAGAGATACACCATCAGAAGAAAGAAGAACCTTGGTAGTGACAGCAGGCAAAGGCTGTAGTCACTTGTTAAAGGAACCTGCATGAGAGCAACTCTTGAGTTTGAAGACAAAGGACAGTGTGGAGTTGTGTTCTCCATGAGAAAGCCTTGTGAGTCTCATGGGACCCTGAGCCACTGGTGAACGCCCAGCAGGTCCAAAAATGAGCAGGTGATGTTGCACACCCACTTATGACCTTGCTTCAGTGTGTACCTCTGTGTGTCTTTTGCACTGTCATTCCTTTAAGAAGGTCCTCACATAGTACATGCAAATGATAAGAATATGCATTCCTATGCCTTGGAGAAGGAACATAGCCAAGGACTGTGACAAATGAATTTTACATCTTGTCCCACATATTTAGTTTTCTGCAAAGCTGTTAGAATATGTTACTGGAGTAGGCTGCTGGCTTACTTGCCAAGGAAATTTGCTGCAGCTAGGAGAAAGTCCACCAAATTAAATCTCCTCCTACTCCCAACCCCAGATAAAACTGTGCCTATAATTTTGCCTAACAAAACTCTGTGGTCTGAACAGAATAGAGTACCGCTCCAATTCCGTAGATATTTTATCAGATACTGTAACAACTGCAATTTTTAAATTGTCTTTCACAAGGCACACTATGGTGCCAGTAAAATTCCACCATGCTGTCTGGAAAGTTATCTACAAAAGATTCCAAATGGCATTTTAACAGAAAGAAAAGTGTCTGAAGACAGTGTGTAGGTCAAACAAATCAGCCAATTTAATTTCTTCCTCTCTGCCACTCTAACTGGTTGAACTAGAGATGGCATGATATTATCTCCCTTCAAGTCAGTTTGCTGACTGCCTCCATCAAGACTTAATTGAAAGAAGTGGATCCTATAATTTAAAATGAAATAGGCTCAGCAGGTGGGCAAGCTTTGTCAAGATTGATTACTGAGCATTGATTTCCCACCAATTGTACAAGTTACACTCCACAAGGCCACCTGCACATTAACCTAGAATACATAAAATCACCTCGGGCTAACATCTATCAAGGTTTGTATTTTTGAGGATGCAGTCTCCAGTTCTTTTCCTCACCCCACATTTAATGGCATTCATTTGAACAGCATTCACACTTTGTACTTACTTCATCATAAATATTATTTCTATTTTCATTTTTCTGAAAGAATTTCAGATAACTACCCAAGGAAAAAAATCATCTAACATAGCACTAAGTTAATGGTAAAACCTGTGAAGAGAGTCAGACAAGCTCTCCCATTATATGAAGGAAAGAGATACTGGATGCAGCAAAAGCAGAGTAGCTTACTGTGGCCTGGAAGCTTCTGCTTGGTCCGTCTGAAGCTTCTCACCCCCTTCCACTTCCATGGTGCAGTAGACAATACGATTTGGAGCCACTGACTTTAAACCTTGTACCTCCATTATAACAATCTGAGGAAAATAAAACAATTAGTTTATCCTTCAGAAAAAATTACACAGCATGGCTCTTGCAGTACTAAGTTCCACACAGGCAAAAAGAAACAAACAAAAAAAAGGAAAAAATCCCTGAAGTTTCAAAGTCCGCTCATTCAAATATCAACAAACAGAGAAAAGTTTTGATTTTGTCTTTTTTCCCCCATTTTCAACAATTTATAGTAGGAAATGAAATGTCACTGGAGGCTGCAACCCTTTAATCTCAGAAACGATTTGGTGTTGGGCTGAGCATGAGGCAGGTCAGAGCATGACTATCAGCTCCTGTAATTTTTTTCCCCACTACAACTGTCTTTTCCTTCTCCCAGCACAGTACTTACAGTCAGGTTCAGTGTGCATATGGGGCAGAGGGAGAAGAGAAAGGGGAAAAGCCACTTCTACCAGCTGTGCCCTGAGAGTTTTCATCACCAGGGAAATTATGAGCTTGGCAGATCCCATAGATTTTCACCTCCTCTAGACTACTAAGTTATAGCTCAGAAAAGCCAAATACAGCCCTAATTTAAATGCTCTCTGCTTTTTATAAATCTTACAGTTTTTCCCAGTGTGAAATTATTGGAATTTTTGCACTTCAGATGTTTCTAATTCAAAGAAGACTTGAGAAGACAGTCAGGTTCCCCTGCTTGCTTTAGAAAAGGTGCTTTTCTTGCCAGTACCATTTGGGCCTATGCAAAGAAACTGGGAAAAATGTACTCTATCAGCAAGAGAAGCTGTCCTCAACTGAACCTTACATGTAACCCAAAGTCTGTTTCATTTGTTTTAAAGGCACCAGAAGTAATGACTACTTTTGGTCTCATTAGAGCCATTGGTTTCTCAGGTCAGAAAGCAACTACTAAAATACTTTGCTATTAAACACTTGGCAAATTCGCCACCTTGTTCCAATTCAAGTAAGTCAAGCCAGGCTTCGCCCCTAGCTATAAACTTCCTTGTACTTTAAAACTCCCAGAACCTTGGTAATAGTTAAATGTCTTGTAAAATTGGTGGTTTGTAAATATTACAGTGAGATGACAGTCATTGATCACTTAGAACATTTTTATATTACTCGTAAATTATCAACACTGCCTATTATGCTTTATAAGTAGTAACAGCAATTCAGGGAGAATAACATAGTTATCTCTCTTTTCCATCTTTTGTTGTCCAGGAATTCAAGTAGTCAGAGATCACTGAGAGACTGCACTAGAGATCTTTCTAGATGATACTGCCTATATGGTCTTTCCACATACCAAAAGTATGTCCTTGCTGAATGCAGACTTCGTGTTTATTCACTTTTATACTTCTTTTCCTGAGCTTTCAAATTAATTGCACAGTACATTTTAATTTGGTAACAATTCTGGATTCAAGCAATGGAAAAAGGTTGCATTTCATTCCTTCCAAAGGAAACTGTCACTATCGGATGTACATTAACTCATTAGCTGATAAACAGCTTCCTAAATGCTTGTCTATTTCTGAAATTGTCTAACAGCTGAAGAATATAAATGAGTAAGTCTTCTTCGACTACTATATTTTAAGTTTCTCCAAACAGGATATTTGAGGAAACATCCAACTTGTAAAAACAGTCACTGTTGCTTGCCCAGGAGTGTCTGTGACCTTAATCAGCAAGGTCCACTCCTACCAGAACATTATAAATATTACTAGCAACTTTTGCTGTTCGTAATAACAACATGCAGTGGCAGCCGAAACCCTGACCACTTTATCCCCCATCCAGAAATTTTCATTAAGTTCTTTCACTCTGTCCTAATGCTTAGACATGCTGTAGATTTCCTGTTCATTCATGTGCCTGTGCAGCAGCCCTCAGCAGGGATTTTGCTGGTTACCTTACAGCTTAGTTGAGCCCCTGAACAAGAAGTGACGTGGACATGTTTATGTGCTATTCAAGGAATTTGAAATTGTGCACCTATGACCTCACATTTTCAAAAAATAAAGTATTCTGTTTTCAAGGAAATTCAATCAGATTTTCTTATTTGGACATTTGTATAGAAAAAGATCACATCTTCCACATTTCAGTCTTCATTAATATCAGATCAGCTGTTTCCTTTTGCCTTTATATCTTCTGAGATTTTGCTTCCCAAGAGCAAGATATGCACACACTTGTTTGGCAAAAGAGCCAACTTACGTGGTTATTATCATGTTTAAAATGAAAATCTGCCCTACTGAAAACTATCATATGTAGAGAATACTTTAATTCTTTTTCTTACACAGGAAGAACTGTAGATAATTATGTTGGAGGACATCTCTTTATCAGTGATGGGGAAAAAGGAAAAAAATGTTAGTTCACCAGACCTCATAGACTACATTTCTGGTGGGAGAGAGGAAGAGCTATAAACAAAGCAAAGCTGTTCCAAATTCAGAAATGCTATTTCCTGTCAATTTTCATTTAATGATTATTTCAAACTTCTACTATGTTTTTCCCCCAAATATCACATTTTTAGTACATAACAGTTCTTTCTAGAGGCACAGAGAAGGCCTTTCATACTTCCTCACCAAACAAACTTTCTTGAAGGCAGAAATGTTACTCACAAACTTTTCCAGGTACTTTTTAGGTGTTTCAGAACTACTCTTTGTTAATGCTATTTATGGATCATTCCAGCCTTGGTATTCCACTTGAGGCAGGCACAGCACGTGTGATGGAGATGCACAGGATTCAGCACAGGAGTTACAAACACTTCATCTTTCCACATACCTCATACTAAGGCCTGCACTCCAGCTTTACATACTTGACAAACTAATACTTTTTGGCATATAGAATGATGGATCTCACTACTCTCTGAAAGCTGATGTTGAGCCTTTACATTACTACCTAGTAATATTAAAATTGCATACAGTAGGAGAAGCAATTTCACTCTTATACAAAGAATGTATAATTTTTCATTGTCTGTTTTTGACACGTTTTTAATTCTATGTTTTTAAGATGTCAAGTGAAAAAAATTATCTGCATTTTTAACACCACACGAAAAAGAGATGCTCATTTCACTTAACAAAAAAATTTGTTTAAAATATCAACCATTTTTATTTGTTTTAAACTCTTAAACAATTTAAAAATTTATTCTGTAGCATTATCTGTTTTCTTAAACAAACTAAACCCACTTCAAGTGCAGAGCACAAGTATGGCACCTTCTGACCAACAAATACACAATGTACACTCTGGTAATGTTTTGATTCCATTATTATTGAAAGAGAGATGAGCATTTCCTGGTATGCACATTTGTGGAATTGGACCTGAGTTATGATGCTGGAAAAGTTCAAGGCCAAGTTGGATGGGACTTGGAGCAACCTGGTCTAGTGAAAGGTGTCCCTGCCCATGGGATTGATCTCTAAGGTCCCTTCCAACCCAAACCATTCCATGATTCTATTCTGTGATCAGATGTGTTTAAATAACTAAAGGTATATGTGGTTTCCTCTTGTAGTCAGTTGATATCTACATGGATTAAGAAAGCATCTGTACAGGCCAGACTTTCTGTATAATCTCAAAAAACATAAGACAGCTTCTTGAGGAAAATGCAGAAATTTATAAATACAAAATTTTGCATTTATCTTTAAATGCTTCCAGTGAGAAAATGTTACTTGTTTATAAAATTCTATGAATGAGTTCTTGATAACAACAGTGTTTCATTATCATGTTTAAAAGTATACTTAGCTATTTAATGCACTGGAATTGATTGAAAGTTACATTTGTGTGAGAGAGTCAACGGTCCAAATGCAACCCCTGATGCAAGAGGAAAATGCATCATAGAGCTGTATTCTAAATCCTAATTACCAAACACAAAGCATAATTTACTTCTTTAACATAAAATTTTAAAGTTACCAAGAAAGAAAGAGTAAGAAAAAAGTATCAAGACAGAGATTCTAGCAATTTAACCATCAGAATGTTTTCTGTGACATCTGTGATTACCTCTAATGTGAAGGAGAGGACCACGTCAGACTTCGACAGCTGAACTTCATTTTCATCTCCTATGTCCAAGAAAGCAGAATTCTGTGACCGCTTTAACTTCTGCAGTTTAAATTCTGGCCCGCCTTTAGACACCGGCAGACTTTCCAAATTTGCCATCAGCAAATTCACTGAAGACCGCAACTCTTCTATGTACATGTTCTCCATTTCCCTTGTTACAAATTTTGGGAACTTTCTTTCCTTGGAAAATATATTTTAAAAGTTAAGGTGGCAAAAAAGATTCCCTCATTATATGTCATGTTAATTTACCAATTTGCTTTCACTTAAGACACAACAAATAAAAATAAGTCATAATTCCAGTGTCTATCTATTTTTGTGTCTCCAAAACAGTAATGGGAAGGTTAATCCTGTCCCATAAATATAGATAATTTTAACAAGAAGAAATAAATTACAAACAGAACTTTGTGCACCCCTCCAGATCATTCAACCATAAACCAAGGTTGAAAAACTACACGTTAGGTGATTTTAATAAAGGTGTTTTAGGCGTAGTAATTGATAATGTATTTTCAATGCTACCTTCAAATATTTTATAAATTGACAAATTAACCTGTCCACTAATAATTTTGTTACTTCATCCATTTGCCATGCTACCAAAAATATGTCAATCACATTCATGCTTCTAATACAAAACTGCTAACCACATTCATGACAAGAAATTCCTATCATTGTTTACCTCTGTTTTTAATAACAGGTCATTAATTTTGAAAGTAAAGTTGAATTCTTACACATGGGATTATTTTAAATAATAATCTCTCAAACAACAGAAAGAACTTGAAAATCAATTTTTAGATAAAAGAATTTATTGTGTTTATAACAAAGAAGTAACATATACACAAATATAATGCATCTATAAACACATATAGAACCAATTCTATCCACAGCTTCTCCCAATATTGAACACTGAGTGCTTGGGAGAATATCATTCAAGATTAAACAAAAATGTAAATTAATTTAAATATGTGTTTTACAGACAAATGAGAAACAAACACTGCTTCTCATGTACTGCCTGCAAAGACAGTCACCTTGCTCCTAAAACAAAGTTTTTATTGTTATCTCTTATAAGGCATCTCATAACATGTTTTAATGTTAAACCTTTTCAGTTGATTCTGTTTCAATAACAAAGACCAAACTGGTAATTTGTGACCCAAAATACCAGCAGCAAGTCTGGTGGTCTGGCTAATGACAGCATTACAGTGCCAGTATATTACAGATTGATAAAGAAAAAAAGAATTTTAAAGTAATTTATAGTTAGAAATTAAAAACACAGGACAAGGTATAGGGTTCTCTAGTAAAAAAAAACCAAAACCCTTAGGGGTGTTTTTCAAACTGTACTTTATCCTGTGAGGACCATTCAAATAACAATATACCAACACAGAAGATAGATGAGACAGACTGTGTTGTTAAAAGATCTTTCCTCTTTTTAAGTGGGTTTTTCACCTCAAACGTAAGAATTGAGGAAAGCTGGACGTGCTGATGAAGAAAATGTAGGATCACACTTTCCAGAACCAAGTTTTGGTTTCTCCCTACCCCTGTTGACACAGATACTCAGAGCAGAAAGGAATTCATCTGCCAGACTGTTCTCAAAGGATCTCCTTAATTTTAGAATCAGAAACAGGAAGCACATTCTATAGATCATCCCACTCAACCTCATGCGAAGATCTATTTTTGGTACAAGAAAGCAACCACTTACCCTTGCCATTTGTTCTGCCAATTGTAGTCGACCATCTAGTTCACGTCTGATCTGGGCTGCTTGCTCATCTCCATTATCCAGCTTGGATAGAGAACAAAAATAAATCTAACTGTGAGAAGTGCAGTATATATTAACTTTATAGCAAAATAATGTAGCAAAAAAAAAAACAAAAGAGAAATTAATTTTCTTCTGAAATCAGTGAAACACTAAGCAAATAAACAGCTTTGAGGTTTACCAAGACAAAAGAAATAAAATAGCCACCAGTTAGTCACTGCAGTCAGGATCTCTGAAGGGTAGCCAGTGCTCCCTTGTATTTCTAATGCTCAGACTATAGAGAAGCAGCATTATTTCTTTATGAAAATAGCAGCTAAAACCATTTCTCCATGAATCAGAAAACTGGAATGACAGACTGGCTTAGAAAATATTTGAAAGGAAATTTAATATTGGGTGCCATGAGTTCCTGTATAAGCATATACAAGTATAGGGAAAGAAAACTGTGTGATATGTCTTCTGAGAAAGGTATTATTTCACTCACATAGCTCTTTTCTTCCAATATTGACCAACTGCTCACATCAAGGCATACCCGATTTTTGAACTTCCAGTATTTTCATATTAAGAGAAAATTGATTGCATGTAAAGTTGATTGGGTGTAAAAATTGATTAGGGGTGTGAAGTCAGGACTAAATGTCTGACTTCCATCAAGGAAGTAAAGGGGAAGGACAGATCTCTTCACCTCAACAGAACAGCTGGGTGTCAACAGAAAGGAGACTCCCCAATGCATTTTTCACCTGTTCACTTGTTAAGGGTAGTGGGATGGAGGGTACATGAAGTGGCACTTCACCTCAACACGTGGATGTGGCTAAGAGAAAAAAAGAGTGATGCATCTGGAAAAGGTCAGGCACATCTTGCCATCTTAGCAGAACAACTGTGTAAAACACAGACAAAGCTGGAGTTCCTATGGAGGGTTTTCTCTAGGGCTAACCACAGACATGCTGTGAGATGCAGATACGACCCTAGTGCATTTAGTATACAGCTAAGGTTTAAGGACATCTGAATTATCTTCACTAAAAAATAAATTGATTAAGGGTGTAAAGTGGCAAAAACTGGTTCTCTAATTGAATGAGATCTCCAGCTAATGAACACACAGTTTGGCAAATTATTCATTACATTAAATTAAGGTTTTCAAGTGGTTTTTCAGTAAGACTCCTAGTCAATACATCAGGCCAAATACATAACACTACCTCCTTTACAATGCTCCTCAGCTAAATCCAATACTTCTTATTGAACCAAAGCACTAAGGAAAATTGGGCACTCCAATTAGAAAAAAAAAAGAACAATTCAAAATGCAGTATCCAGTGCTTACAGGTCAATTATAGCACTATGCCTAATGCAAATCCAACCACGTTTAGCAGCAGGATGAAAAGTTTTTTATTGCTAGTACGGAAGCGATGACAGAGCATGCAATCTGTCACCTATGCAATCTGGCACCTTCCTTGCAGGAACTGATCCAGACTACCAGAAAAAAAAGAACAAAACCTCATGGCATCCCCAAAAGAGGCTCGAGTATATATCAGAATGGTATAAATGGATCATATTCTAGACTGGAAGGGTTCTCCCACCAGGCGTGGCCATAAATCTGCTCCTAATTTGACTGTAACATAAATGGCAAGAGTATTCTGGATGAAAGCAAATGTTTTAGGTTTTCAGAATGTAATTACAGTATTCTAAATAAATTCACAATTTTGTATTCTCCATTTCTCAACAGATTAAAACAGTTTATTGAACTTGTCACCATGAATATTTCTATTTTGCTTTGTATTATAACACATACTTTTGCAATTATTTTTTTTACTCAGTATGAAAGCCTGCCTAATATGAAAAACAATTTTATTTTCCTGTTTTTGGCAAAGAGAAGGTCAACATTATTTTAATAATATATCCCATGATAGGCAATTGCTTGAAAAATATCTGCTTGAAGGGAATTTCAATGACTGAATTTTGATTTCTGCAAAAAGGAGGCGGTGGAAGAACAGAACAAAGCTAAAACCTTTTCCTGTGTCAAGGCACAACTTAAATGATTGCTTCCATTATGAACTCATTTGAAAAGGTAAGAGATATTTAAAGACTGATACTTAGTTATTTTCTATTTTAAAAATATTAAGTTAATGAAGGTGCAACCTAGTCTTGTAAATCTTTGCATTTTTTTCCTTAACTTGCTTTCTATTATCTGTTTGTACTTGAGTACTTAAAAATGTGATTTCTCTACTTACTTATTTTAAAACTTCAGTCTTCCCAAAATACTTCTACATTTTAATGGTTTTGTTACTGTATGTATGTAATGATGTTCTGCAAAGTATGAAAAGAAGCTGAAGAGGTGAACAGCAAAGACTGTTACTTTACTTAGAGAAAAGAGACAAGGTAGTAATTACTGGAAGGTCTTTTGCATCTGTTCCAATAGGAAGTAAAGTTGTCAATGTTAGTATTCTTGCAGCATGCAAAATGAAGTGAAAATGAGAAAAATGGAAACTTTGATATCCCATTCCATGCAAGGTCATTCTACCCACTTTTACTCTAAACTCAACGAAATACATGAAAAAAATAACTTTACAAGCAAAGCAGTGATTATGAGTGTGCATTCAAATAAATAATTTATGTATCTACTGAATATGAAGTGACAACAGCAGAAAGACTGAGTAAATTCTGAAAATACAGGTAGTATTGGGAATTTTTGAGTTGAGTCCACTTTTCTACATAGGGAGACACTTGATAGAACCCATCACATGGGTGGGGAGAGGTGACTATGGTTAAGTGTACCCTTTTACATAATTCCTTATTTGTGGATCAAACCCAGCCCCAAGACATCTGTGGATACCAAGTTATGACAACCACTGAAGTAATTTTCAAACTGTTAAATAAAAACTAGAAAAGTGTATGACACTATGCATAGAAATAAACAGAAATGTAACATTGCAGAGTAGCAACTCAGACTCTTCTCAGTATTGCAAGTGAAATTTGGTTAAAAGAAATTGCTAATTTGAAGAGACTTAAAATTGAGTCATTTACATGGCTTCACATAATGCTCCTCACCCTTAAATATTGTCATGTTTTTTTTAAAAGTTACAGCCTTAGAGATTATTGTAAAACAGAGGGCATATAAATTCCATTAAATAAAAACATTTCAGCTTGCTGGAATAGTAATTATACACCATAGTTATTCCCCCAATTCATCAACATTAGAGATGCTTCTCATGTTACTTAAGCCTCACAAAACCAATTAGTTTGTATTTTAACAGCAGGGAACCTCACTACAGAACACTCTACAAATACCACAGACCTGTTTTCAGTACATCAGACACATCAGAAGTCCCGACCAAACAAACCAATGTCTCCCCTAAATGCCATACACATGCCCCCCCAAACTTGTAAAAGCTCAGCAAAGACACCGACTCCCCTTCTGAGGGCTAGTTAATTCAGAAGGGAAATTCCCAACTGAGCAGAAGTATTAGTAAGACAGTTGTGTCACTGCTGCCCTTTCTTTCTGCAAAGATTGTTATTATTCTTCAGAAAAATCAGTAGTTATGAGTGACTACACTAGGGTGAACAAGAAGTTGCTTTTTATTAAAAAAAAGGTGACAGCTCATCATCCTTTTTTTTTTTTAACCCCTCTACACAAACAGCCTGCGGAGATTTCTGAAGTTTCCCAAGCTTGTAAACCAAGATTAGCAGAAAAATATGTAAAAAGTGGAAGGATCAACAAATTCCAACTCAGGCCAAAAACAGAGCGCCCGACTCCAGTCTAGGACTGCAGTCACTTTTGGACATGAATTCAACAGGACTCAACTTCTGAAGGACAAGATTGTGATGGAAGTAAATGGTTTCCACTTCCTATAGAGGGAAAAACCAGATTTAATTAAAGGGCAGGATGTGTGGAGCTTTCTCAATGGGTACTGCTGCACCTTTTCATAAACAGCCTGCCTCCTGTTTCACAGCAAGAAAAAATCGGGTGTAAAAGTAAAGAAAATGTCATCACTCCTCTATTTCAGAAGAGGCTATGCCATTTAGCTTCAGTTTTAAGGTATTTTCTCTTCCTTGTGTATAGATTATACAGAGGATTAATTCAGATTGATTGAAGAGATCAATAAAATGGTATTAAAGAACTCTCCCATGTTCTTTGTACCCTGTGAAGTCCCTGTCATGTATCACACAAATGCCTGTGCTGATGGATGAGCCAGCCCATGTCATGGTGATATCCTGTGGATTTCTCACAGAACTCTGCAAAAGACAAACTTTAAAAACTCAGTTCCTAAATCTTACTCTTCCCAATTCACTCCTTTTCCCAGTCAACACACACATAACCCAAAAAATCACTGGTTTTGGCAAATAAACTCAAAAATGTATTTTAGAATATCTGCAACACAAAATCAAAATTAAACATAAGAGAAAGTCTGACAGACACAGAAAATCTGTTAAGAGTGAAAATAAAGAAGGAAAACAGGCACCTATTTTTTAAATTATTTCTCTTGTGAAATAGTAATATACATGTTTTTGGCTAATTCAATGTCAAAGGACAAACTCAGCAACCACTCAGCATTTCTACTTGCCATTTGTCTGCAGCAAGTCCACTTATAAAAGCTAACAAGTTCAAAACATCTATGAAATGTTCAAACAACTTTTCACAATGCACCACCAAGCCTCACAGGCTTCTTGTGTCAATTTTGCTCTAGGAGAGCATAAGATCATGTCTCAAACAATGGCCAAGCTGATCACTCAGTTCTCCTGCAATACAGTGCCCACAAAAAGCCCAAACATCTCTTGAAATCAGTTTTAATACAAAGTGTTACAGACTGCTATTTCTTTCCTCCATTTTTTTTTTCTTTTGGGGGGGAGGGTAAGCAGAAGTTTTATAATAATATGAATATTGAAATTAGGATGAAGAGTGCTTAGATGAAGAGAAAATTAGTATATCACTTTCTCTGTAGTCAATATTGTTAAACAAACAGTAATAGTGCAGGTAAGGAGAAAGGCCAGTCAACAGTCAAATACTCTACGCTGGCTTCACTTGGGTAAAAAAAACCACCACCAATCAAATCAGTTTTCAAAAGCTGTACCTGACTACCTTAGGAAATTCATGAAGGTAGAATTTTTTTACAAGCGCAATACCACCCAAAAAGCTCAAAAAGAAAATCAAGCACAATCTCAGAGGATGAGAGATTTTGTTCTCGACCTGCTTCTGCCTTTCAATATTGATTTTAATGTGTATGACTGATTAAGTGGTAGAAGATACCACAATTGCTTGTACTCATTAATTACACCCATTATACATTGATTTGTAAAACATGGTTATCATAAAAATATTAAAAACAAACCAAAATCCAGAGTCAAGATTACATTAACTAATTAAATGGATTAAAAAAAATTATTCAAAGTTCCCAAAAACAACATTGAAAACTATACAGTTTTAAAACGTAGGCCTTTTTTTAATCAACCATTGGATGGACACTTTTGCAGCTTCTAAAATAATTAAAGCTGAGACTTTTATATGGCTTTCCTTACATTCAATCTTCGAAAACAAATTAAGTGCACTTTTGAGAGTTTCAGCACTGGTTGAAATGTCTCCCACAATTCATTTTATTTAGGGACTTTCAATACCAAATTCCACAGTAAAACCTACAATAAGACTTGAAAATTAACAGGAAAAGAAGCACATACAGTATTCCAGCTAACCACAATGTATGCAGTGGGAATAGCTAAGAATTTTTATTAAATCCACTCCACTTATTCTATGTACATAGGTCAAACTTTCACTGTACTTGGCCAACACTGTAAATGGTAAGACAGTTGAAGAACTAAATACACACCACGTATTAATGAGAAAAACCTCTAGCAAGAAACAGTTTATTTAATACCATGATGTGCAGATGTACAATGCAACTTCAGTCAATGACTACTTCTCTATCAATCATCTCTCATACTTGACTGCTATTAACCTTTTAGAGAATCTATAAATACTTAAAAGCCTTTTATTAACAGTGAACTTGATTAACATTGCCAGGCAAGCTTAGCCAATATGGTATGTTCCAAATGGCAGAGAATAATCCAATCTTTACAAAGAGCTTCATAGGGTTGTTCAAATATAACATGTATCTTCTACTTAATACTACCATTCCTGAAGAAAATTGAAAAATAAATTAACAGTTCAAAATTTATCCTGGACCAATTTAAAATGTAGTCTTCAATATTTTACTGCATTTTTTCATCTATGGACTCAAACAGGTACTTTGTGAATAGGACACTTGGAAAAGTAATGCAAGTATCTTTGCACAGTTAAGAATGAGGTTTTTGTTGGTGTATTTGGATTTGAACAGACCCCAGCATCATTTTTGTCTACATGAACTGAGGAGAGAATGGGGCTTCCCAGCCAAGATTTTCACTAATTTATAGGAATGGTCCTGTACCCAACACAGTTACACCATTGCTCTGCACCAATTGCCCAAATTCATTTCATTTTACTTTATAAAACTGAAATTAAAATTGGTGTTCTGATAACCTAAATTCCAGGAGCTGAGATGTTTCTCATCTTGAACAGATCTTGACAAGTAGTATGCAAATAAATAAATAGAATTCAATAATGCATACAAATCACATTTTTATGTAGGTACTTGATGATAACATTTGAAGAAAGTCTGCTAACTCATATTTACAAAAGAAATCACTATCTCCATACTGTCTGCTACTAGTTTTTCCTCTAACTTAATGCAAAGATAAAAGTTGAAGCTTTATTTGGTTCACAGAAGCTCTTAATTATTCAATGTGGGGTTTCAGTGAAAAAGATACTCTGACCTAGATACAGATATTTTAAATATTTATTTATTCACAGCAGTCTGTTTAGGCAACAAGGAGGGAAAAATCAGACAGCATGTACTTAGGCACTTAATGATTTGTCTTTAGCTAGCATTCCTTTAAATGCTACAGATTCTTTACATAGTCTTGGAAGCACTATATTACTTGGACATTACTACCAGCAGATTCTGAAAGGTGAAACAAAAACCAAATAAAAACAAATTTAAAAATGGAAATTCCAACATTAAACTCCCCCTGAATTTTATTCGCTCCCTAAATGGCTTTTCGGTTCATGTTGATTTTGATACACTGTCCAAGCCTGTCCATAAATGCTGTAATCATGATACTCCTCTGACTTTCTCCACAGTGAAAGTAAAGATATATCAATTTTATGAATTGTATAAATATGGAGATATATATATATATGTGTGCTGATCGGAATATTTACTAAGAACAGTTTCACTCCACTGACATAATTTTCTGCAACAACAGGCTCTTCAATCTTGCTTAGTTCCCCTGAAATTTAATTTCAAATTGCTTTCATAGCAGCGGCACTATTCTACAAAGCCAAGCCCCAGTACTGCAAACCCTGCCTCCCCCAGCCCTGGTTTTAGCTGTAGCCCAAACTGTCTTCATAACTCAGCTACAACTCCCTTGTTATACAAACAGTTGCACCTACTCAAAAAGATTCAAAAGGGATCTACTGGGAATTTAAGTATCCCTCTAGTTGGCCACTGTGGACAGTGAAAACAGTGTACATGTAACCCTTTGCGTAATTCTTGTTTGTTGTCAAAGAGTGGATCATGTTATTTGACACATGCTTAGAAGCAAAATGGCTGTTGATTTCCTGAGCATTACATTCATGCACTTTCCACTACATAAACCATCAAGATTTAAATAATAAAATTAAAAGCAATTAAATTTCTTTATCTTATTTGTACCTATATTGCATTTATAAATTGTTCAAAATAAAAGGTTCAATAAGAATCTATTTAAGCTCAATGTAAGCCAAGAACCTTGTCTTTCCTAAGGAAACAAAGGGTAGAGATGCAATAAAGCCTGCATAAAATGAGACAGATTATTTGGTTTAAAGCTTAAAAGCCTTTGCAGGCAATTGAAAGAAACTGAAACTAGGAAACTAATAGAATATCTAGTATAGAGAAGCCAGTCCACTTCTATAAATCCACTTATAAGAAGAATTAAAAACCTTCATACTATAAATCATGCTTTATCCTAAATTTCTCACTTTACAAATTACTTCATACATACTTTTTTCATTTTCTATTGCTATTCTTCAAGCAATAAAATATGCTAATAAAACATATGTATAATTACTATTTCATCCCTCACATTTTAAAAGAAATACCTTCTATTTTTCTCTCTGGATTATACATGGCATATAACAGACATCAGAAACACTCTGTTAGATCAGACAAAAAGTCCATACAGACCAGAACTGTGGGTGTGACAGTGACAGCAGAGGAGGTTATTTGGGTAAAACACTGAGGCCTGGCTGTTCTCCAAAGTGAACATCTCTAATGATAGTTGTGGAGCCCGAGGAAGTGTGTGGGATGTTAAAAGGTAAACCCAGGCCAAGTCCTATTAATGTAAAATTACAGACCTGTTCTCCAGGAATTTGTCCAAACCCTTCCGAACCTCCTGCTGCTCTCTGCCCTCATCACTCCCCATGACAAGAGGTTCTGGAAGTTCCCCAAAAGCCATATACAGAAGCATTGCATCCATTTTCAATCTCTTAGAAACATCCCTGAGCGTCCCAGTTTCTAGTGGTGTGGCATTTATTGCCACACACTCACCTTGGCTACTACCGTCACAACTTCGTAAACCTCGACCATATTCCTCCCCATCAACCTTCTCACCTCCAGACTGAAGAGCTTCAGCCCTTTCAGTCTCTCTGCAAAAGGCTGCTGTTGCATGATTTCCAATGCCACCCTCTAGTCCTCAAGAAACTTCCCTGCATCCCTCAGACCAAAGCTACACACAATATTTAATATATGGGCATAAGAAGGTCAGATACAGCAGGAAGACAATGCTACTGCTGTACACACCACTAATAGTTTCACCATAGGGAAGCTGAAGTGTCTCTGTGCTGTGACTGCCCGTGCTCAGCTCAGAAGCCTGTGGACCTGCACTGGTTTATTTCTCTGCTGATGTATCATCATACACTTACTTACATTAGAGCTACATGACTTCCCACTTCTGCCCATGCAGTTTTATGAAGTCCTCCTGGAGGTTCCCTGCAACTCAAGCACATTACAGTAGACAAAACAGTTTCATATCACTATTCATATCAGTCAGAGATTTCCCTGACACTGTCTTCTCCAGGATATAAGTGCTGAATAAACATGCAACACTTCTCCTAAACAGAGAAAAACAGATAGAAACAACACTTAAACTCTCTAGGAACAAATCAAAAGGAAAAGAAACTTTTCCCCAAAACCTCCTTAAAAAATAGCAAGACTGCACCATAAAAATACCACTATGCGGACTTGGATATTTATGACAGAATTTGTCACTCAGAAAAAAGTGTCATGGGCTGATGAGGAGTCAGACTACTGGCTGTTAAGTGCTGTTTTTAAATAACAAGCATTAAGATTAAACTGCAGAATTAGATGCGATTAGAATCACATTAGGATTCAAATTAGTGGATCAGTGGTGGATTATAGAGGAGAAAAGAGACAGCAGCACAGGTCAGAAGTGTCCCTGCAAACAATGGAATTTTCTGCCTCTCGTTCTCTTGGCATTTGCGATGATTGTATGGATCAATTGGCAAAACCCAGCTCTGCCCTTCTTACTTGTTGAAACTACAATGTCTGACCATCTCTGCTAGACAGGATGAAAACCCAACCAAAGTACATTGTGCTGAGACAGAAGGAAGGAGAATAATTGCAGGCTCTTCAGGCTGTCTAAATATACAGATTTAATCACTATAAATATTAAGAATATGTTCTGCAGGTAAATCCAGGACATGGGGGCAAAGCGTCATTTTTTGTTAAGAGAAATAAAAAAATTAAGATCTGTAATATGCCACCCTGTAAACATATTTTAACTAACTGTATCTTGGCTGTCATATCTGCTTACTGGGGTTTAGGGATACCATCAAGACAGACTTCTCACACTCATGACAGAACTGTCTTTCACACTGTAAAGGTCAGACTCTTAAGCTGTTGCTGACTATGGAAATGTCTTCCAACCCGACTCTGCCACCACAAAATTATGAATGCCCACACACAAAATAGCTGTTTTTGTTTTTTAACTTAAGCCTTTATTTTGTTATTTGTATGGGTGTTCTTCCTACAGCTACGGAGAGCAAAATCTTCAGAGCTATTCATAGAGCCTGTTGAACCATCCAAATAAAGGATCTTTTAAGTCAGAAATGTAGAGTCCCTAGGTAATCAATGGAGAGACAGAGAAGCCTCCAGAGTTATTTAAAGCACTTATGCAGTTATCTGTACGCCTACCGTGAATACCGTGGAAGTCCCAACTGCACTGGTAATCTCTGGTGAGTAAGATGATCAAAGAAATGGGTGTTCTTATTCTCTCTCTCACCTTCCCCCGGACCCTGCTGAAATAGATACTGGCTGTCACCTTCAGTACAAGTTGGTTTCAGGTTCTGCCTAGGGAATACCCTCCCACACCCACCCTAAGCAGGAAGTGATGGGCCTTAAATGAGTTATGACTCATGTCCTGATTCTCCTTAGAAAAACTCTTCCACCCTCCTCCTCTCCCACCACCTGCAGAGTACCATATCCAAGACGACCAAAAAAATCAGCTAGAAAACCCTGTTGTATATGCATAATAATCTCCTAAAGGGGTTCACATTGTTTTCTATTTTCCTGAAGTTATCCTTGCTTCAGAGGGAAATTCCCTGTCCTTTTGCTTACCCTCCTCACTCTCCAAAATTATCACGCATATGTTTCCTTGCCTTATTAATAATTACTGGTAAGATTGTCTTTGGAGTGTTGAAACCAAAGGGAATATATGCAATTAGGGCAATAAATGTTAATGAGCATTGCATTACGTAAGCAAAAGCACCTTGAATGCCATGTCAGTAGTTTTTCCAAATAACTAAATGTGGCTGACTTAACTAGACAGAATTCAGGCTGACAGCTTTTTGTAAATATGATCTGGAGAAGCTAGAATATAGCAGAAATGGAACCCCATTTTCTCCCTTTCTGTATATAGCATCAGCTGGAGAATGCTCTGTATTGCCACCTGTTTCTAGAAGTCAGTGGTATGTGTAGATACCTATCCAGAAATGCAAACATCCTAAATAGTTCAGTAAGGACTGAAAAATGGATTTAATCCAGAGGTTAATGTGTAAGGCAAGCTTCATCTACAGATGTGTCCACTATGAAAATTTTTCCTATCTATGAATGTTCTCATCTACAGAGCAAGGTCCAAAAGAAAACACTTTACAACTCTTCAGTTTAACAACCTACTTTAAAAACCTCCATGTTAGGTTATCAGTCCTGTCCACAAACATGCCTGTGCTTTCTTGTCAAGTTGGATGTGTCACCCTGGGCCATCTTTGTTGTCAGTCTTACAGTCACCTTGAATCTCCTCAAGGTCATGTCACTGGTGCTCACACAGACAAGCAGCAAGGGACAGTAGCTGGAAGGCCCTCAGGAACCTCTCTACATCACAGACCCAGGTAGAACACAGTATAAAGGTCACACATCACAGGCCAGAAGCAAGTATAAAGATCTGGCCAGCAGATGGGTGCCTTTGTCCTCGACAGGGTGGAGTCAACAAACAACACTTTTTGCTTCTTCTTTTTTCCGGTCCCACTCCCTTGATCTGAAGTGTCCAACAATAAAACTTCCCACAATATTCTTCCCACAATAGAACTCACTTATCCACTTCTGCAGCCAAGGTCCTGAACCAGTTTTCTAGATGAACAACTGCAGAGAGACAAGAATCCATTCTCCTGCTGCTAGAAGTTACAGGCTTCCAGCTTCTATGCTCCCGGAAACACGGAAATTGCTAACATTAAACAGGTGTGAAAACAGTAGTTACAGAAAGTCTGCCATGCACCTGTAAAACAAAACAGTTAGTCCAGTACAGCAAAACTGGAATACTGTTCAGACAAGGAGGGATAGGTGTTTTAGGCAAATTTCTTCTGCCTCCAGGCTCCTCAGAAAAGACACAGTATGGGGAGAAGACTGTGCCACATTGATTGGAACATGATTTTGTAGTGCTGCCAGGAATAAAACAAAGAGTCTCCAGAAATTGTGTATACCTTTGGAGGCTGAGAGTCAGGCACAGCTCAGCGCTATTTTCACTCATTTATGAGCAGTCCTAGTGTTCCCACATTAAAAAAGCTTGGCACTGCATGATCAGTTAGGAAAACAGTTTATTCAGAGGTGACAGAGTGAGTGACTCTTCCCTTAGTTCATTTGCAAAGGGATATTTCTCCTGCCATACCCCGAAGTGCTTACCATAAAACAGCTCCTTTCAACATCAGCTGGAAGTTGACATTTCTACTAAATATGTAGCCTCAATTTTATTTCAGATTTTTCCTGTTTATACTAAAATGTCTGGAAGTCAATTTATTTATCCACTATCTCTAGAAACAGAGTCCCATGCAGAACACAAAGTACAGATGAATCCTACTTTTACTCTCCTCTTACTTTTCCCCAGCAGGCTGTAAACTTTTAGAGGGCTACAATTATTTTTTTATCTCTGCTCCTGTTACTGACCAAGAAAAAAGTTATTTGCATTGGCCTGAGAACTTCTCATGCCTGTAGCAGAAAACTAAAATGAAAATAATCTACCTACCTACAGAAGATCTAGAAAGAGAAACAGGCACTTCCTTGTAAACATGCCAGAAGTTTGAAATGGTGAACATCTAATCACAGACAGCCTTAGCACTGACACCAGACTGAATCTGAGCAACTATCTTTGAGGCTTGTAATATAAAGTATGGGAATAAATGAAAGGCCAAGGAGCATCTCCCTGCATAATGGGATTATTCTGTTGAGAATCAATCCTCTTTTAGGGTGAGAGGGTATCTGGGGTAGACAGCCTGGAAGCTTAGAGATAGAGAGATTAGATCCTAGAGATTAGGGCATCCTCAGCAGAGCAGAGAGCTGAAAAGGTGACCTGAGAGTTCTCTCAGTTTTAGGACAGCCACAAAAGTACCTTCCTAGAGGATAAAAAATACACACAAATTATAGCTTATTCAAAGAGACCTGCAGATTTTTCAACCATTTTACATAAACAATTACACTTGCATGGGACAGTCTATCCTCCATTATGGCTGTGCTATGGTATTTATATTTAAAATGTCACAGAATCACAGAGTAGCTGGGGTTGGAAGGGACCTCTGGAGATCTTCCAGTCCAAACCCCTGCCAAGGTAGGGTCAGACCTAGAGCATCCAGGTGGAACCTCCCTGGACAGCCAAGGCTCTGCCATCCTCACTATAAAGAAGGTCTTTCTCATGTTGAGATGGAACTTCTTGTGTTTTAGTTTATGGCCAAAATATGTATTTATCATATATATAGAGAGAGATGTCTCAGTTCCACATTTAACTGCATTTTTGCCTCTGGAGTGACCGGGGTGCAGGAATCCATAAGGACCTTGTCCCGGCAGCCAATTGCTAAGAACCTTCCTCTCAAGAAGAAAGAGCTGAGGGTCTCCCTTAAAAATTTCAAAAATAGGGGGGAAAAGCAGATAAGCTTCAAAAAAAGAAATACAGTACCAGTGAGCAAGAGGGATACAGAAACATAGGGTCATTCTTTTTCTGTGGCTTTTTCACAGGAGCAGCCTCATGTTGGTTGCTGAAGACACCTCAGGATGAAAAATGCTGCAGAAGAACAAGTGACTGTTATCAGCAAAACTGCTTTACTTTGAATTGATAAAGAGGAAATATAGAATACTACCATGCCTTAAGAAGAGATGACAAATTCATGTTAAGGGTCATTAATTTATTCAGCTTGCTCACAGGCATTCATTCAAATGCACATATAAGCTAGTAATCAGACACATTAATAAACTTAATCATCAGTCTGGAAATATAGCTGCAAAAATTATTTCTTTTCATCTACCTGAAGACACAGAATCTCTCCTTAAAAAAAAAAAAAGGAATTAAAAGAAATTAATAATACAACAGCTTTTGGCAGAAAAGTTTTACTTTTATTGCTTAATAACAAAGTAGACAAATTTTATCCTCAGCTGGTAATATTAAACATGATGAGTCAAATGCACTGGTGATTATAATATAAGTGCAAGTTAAATGCCGGATATATTTGGCTTTGAGTGTTCAGGCAGCTTAACTCCCCTGGATTTAGAACTGAAGAGAATGTCAAAACACCAATAATTACTTCATTAAAGCTCCAAAAGAGTATTTAGGGGAAAAAATACAGGGAAGGTAAAAATAGATGAAGCTTAAAAGGATCTCCTTTAACAAAGCCCAAAACAACTTCTTTATTTCTTTGTGCTGCAACACTCATTCTACTGCTGTTCCTGCACTTGCTGAATGCCAGGGACAGTCTTAGAAAACAAAGCAGCTTGAAAGAACAATCTGCAGTCAAAATCCCAATGTCTATGATTTCCGTCCTCAGGGGAGGCATAAAACAGAGCAGGGGAGATGTGCCGTTCTCAGCTTCTCTCTGCTGATTCTCAGTCAGGCCTGGCTCACCCCTTGTAACTGGAAAGGTGATACACAGGAGAACAGACCTAAGAGGATGATAACTTAGTCAATACAAGTAAATTCACTACTCTATGGGTGCTGATAATCTCAGAGTCTACTAGAGACTCTACATGTCCGATTCCTTCACACAGCTGCAAAATGAAACAAAAAACAGAAGCCACATATGCCCAAAGAGTTCTATAATATAAAAATCCAAGTGTGAGATTAGCTCAGTTGGTTAGAGCATGGTGCTAACAACACCAAGATTGTGAGCTGGATCCCTGTATGGGCCATTCACTTAAGAGCTGGACTTGATGATCCCTGTGGGTCCCTTCCAACTCAGCATATCATGCGAAATTCTATAAATTCTATCTTAAAAGTAATTAAACATGTAAAACTATCCTTCACAGGTTTTTCTTAATACTTATACTGAACAAATAAGGCTTTGAATATTTTCATGGTTTTCAGATGACCCATCTCCTTTTAAAGGCAGATGTCAAAGCCGATTTTCCCCATCCAATAGCTGAATATGAAGGATACGGTAATTCCTCAAGTACTGAAAACGCATTAATGTTGCCAACACACCATTTCTCCCTGGTATTATCTCAGTATTCCTTTAACTACAAATAAAAATACTTTAAAGTATTTCATTATGTAGCTTGCAAGTCTTTTAACATTGTTCAGTCAGATATTTAAACATGGTAAAAAGGTAACTTGCTTCTCTGGGAGTGTTTTAATATTCTTTCCATCACTCTTCTATCATTAGAGTAAATGAGAACAAATCAACACCCTTTGGGGCAATCAGAGACTTTTTTCCAAAGTAAACTTTGCCATTATAGAAGAAACATTTGCCTAAAGGCTAAAACTCCCCCCAGCCTATTTAAATACCATCAGTACATGCTAACAGCATGGAAGCACTTCAAGTTTACAACTTTCTTTTTCATCAGAACTCATGTTATCAAGCTAAAAATCCAAACTGGCCTGATAAACACTGTTCATCTTAGCTCTGGATTTCTCACAATCTCATTACAGAAGTGAACTTAGGAGCAACATTTGTAAGGTTCCAGCAGTATTTCTCAAAGCACTGAAATTTTTGTCTTTAGCAAGACCATTCCAAACCTCTCAAATGGAGGTATAAGACCAATGAAGCATCTCAGCAAAATAAATAATAAATATAATAAACATAATAAAAGAGAAAGTAACTGTTGAAATAACTTCATATTCAACTCCTATGTGCATGTAATCAAGAGCAAGATCTCATGAAGAAGAGACAACAGCCAAAATCCTACACAAAATGACAACTTATTTCTCCATTGAAATCTTTGGTTTCAATTAGTCTGCTCTCACTCAAGAACAGGCAGATCTTTTCTCCCCTTGAAGAATCAGAAAGCAGGTTTTCTTTTTCATTTCTTTTTGGTGAGAGGAGGGCATGGAAGATATTTTTAGGTATTCACAGGTACTAGAAGCCAAAAGCAGACGTATGAACAAGCCTGAACTGTGGACATTTGAACATTTCTGCTATAAAAAGGCATGAAACACTTTTCAGGTTGACAGACACACAGGACAATTTTAAAGGACTAACCTGTTCTGTAAGAAGGACATCATTATTGCCCCATGATAACGTGCAGAAACTTTCTAGACTCACATTTATCATATAAAAACACGATCAGCACCTAATGCTAACTATAATGCTGTAGCCTCCCAAGTCCCACAAAATTCCCAGTTATCTTCTCCCCAGAGATCTCCCACATCACTGCAGCCCTTTCTGCCCACTGAGAGACCAGACAGCTCCTCCCCTCACTCCAGCCCTGCCTGCTGTCCAGTCTGCAGTGTCTAGAGAGCAAAAACCCACCCCACGCTGGAGGTGTGCATCAGCTACTCAGCAGTAAAACTTTAGCAGGTAAGGGCTGAAACCAGCAGATCTCCTGTATAAAGCATGAGATCAGAACAAGCGTTTGGGGGATTGCTGTGTTTTGTTTTGGGATTTTTGGTGTGGGTTTTTTTTGTTTGTTTGTTGTGATTTTTTAAAATGTTTAAATTATTATTATTTCTTCCCTCCTCACCCTCCCTTTTTTTTTTGTAAGAAAGGGCAATAGGAATATCTTGAGCTAGGTGCATCAGTGGATGTCTTAGCTAACACCTGATGCTACCTTGAAAATACAACAATGGAACTTGCCAACATTTTTCAGTTTATTTTGTTGTATAAGCTATAATTTTTCATTAAATAAGTAATGACAGTAATTGGTGACCACTGGAAATATACCGGCTTAACTGAAGCCCTGGTCACACTAACATCTCAAGGAGTCAGTTTCTTTTCTTGTGACTAAAAAAGACTCAGATACATGCATTGCATAAAAGTATGTGTTCTAGAATATACAGCCCAAATAATTTTTTTTCCTGTACCATGCCTCAACTTAATTAATGAATCTGCTTAGGTTTTGGTCTATATACTAAAAGGGAAGATTGGTACTTGTTTAATCACTAAAGAAGAAGATTATGAACACTGCACTGAAACTTTCTGTACAAAGAAGTCACTATTCTTTGTGCTTCATAAACTCGCACTTGTCCCTATAACTTACACAGGGTATAAAAGTTTCTAAGGAAAATATTCAGACGTAAGGGAAATTTTGTGATCTGTGAAAGCACTGCACTAATTTTCATTATTTTACCAAGGAAAGGATCAGAACTAAAAACATGCAAAAGTCACAAAGGCCTTGTTGCAAATTAAATTGCCCTTAATTTGACTTATTTCCAAAACTGCATAATTAACTGGACTTCAGTAAATTTCTGGGTGAAAGACTCCAGTTGTATTTAGTACCAGCAATAGACTTCAGTTCAGTAGAAATTCTTGACAGAATTTCTTGACAGAAACATCTCAGAATTAAAAGTAAAAAAAATTACGTAAGATGTAATACAATCCATCATTCTCAATATTTGATGTCTCTACAAAGAGTTACATCTTGCAACAGCTAAAGATAATAAAGCATGTGAACCAGACACAATATAAGGATTTTAAACAGAAAATTATATCATAAGTATCATATAAAGCTATTTTCAAAAGAATTAGTTTGTGGTTGATTCCCAAAAAGCAAACAGTAGAAGTCTTAGCAAATAATTCTTCTTCAAAAATGTAACATTTTACTTAAGATTATTTATTACTTCCCAGAAAAGAGAATGTGACTTGCAAAACTTCTTTCACTATGAAAATCAGTATTGCTCTCTCCTCCTGGCACCCAGAAAAGGGGTTTAGATGAGTCAAAAAGTCAGCCTTATAAAGGTACTTTCAAAATAAAATAAACACTTGTGTGGAGTTATGATTTACCTGGTATGGAAATGCTGGTACTAATGAAGTGGTGTAATAATAATCTACGACCACACATCAGTTTGAGTTTGACTTTCATTTTGTCTTTCTGCAAAGTCATCCCCTACATCGGGGAATAATTTAAAAAAAAAAAAAAAGAAAAGAAGAGAAAAAAAAGACTATATCATGTTTGATCTCTATAAATCAAAGAAATCGTAACAACAGTTTGGCCAGGCATCTCAAATGCGAGTCAAGGAGTTCATTAAGTTCCAGATAACTGGCAATCATTTTCTTTATCATAAAATACAGCTCAAGGCAGCACAATGTAAATAAAAATAAAGTGCTAGCACTTACAAAATTGAACCTTTTAATCACAAAGAGATGTGGGTAGTTGGCAGCAGTTACTGGCCTTTCTCTAAATTGCTCATGAGAAAAATCTTCAGCATCCTAATGAGAACATCCTGACAATGTTCCCTACCTAAGGACAAGCTTAGGCATTTAGTGGATATTAAAAGACTGTGACAAAAAGTTATTCTTCAAAGAAAGATGGAAAAAATTCTCAAAGCAATGTGGACTGTGTTTGATAGTGTCAGAGAGCTGGTCTACTACTATTCACTTTATTTTTGGTTATGTTATTCTGCTGGTTGAATGAACACTATCACACAAGGGATGGAGACAACCAGTGTGCACCCACAGGAAGCCACACCCTAACAAAACTGTGTGATGAGCTACTGCAAGATACCAAGAGCTGACGGGAACGTTCCATTTAGAACAGGCTGGGGAACAGAGGCTGCTGAAATCCAATAAAAAGTTTCTAAGTGCAGAGAAAGTCACAAAGAGGAGGCTGGCAGACAATACCTCCTACTGTTATACATAGATAGCACCCTTGTCTGCTTAGCAGCCCTGTAGGTGAAGGATAATTTACTCTTATCATCAACATTGTATGACATTTTTCTGTTTCCAATGGGCTGGAAGATAAAAAAAAAAAGGGGGGGGGGGGGGGAGGGGAGAAAAAGACAGAGTTTTCTGCATGAATTCCAACTGTACAGACTTGCTGTTAAGGCCAGCTGTTTCTCAGCAAAATATACAGAATTTCATACATCTGACTCTCTGCTAGAAGCACAGGCTAGAAGCCAAACTAATCAAAACCTCTATCAGAAATACAATTTTAACATCTGTTTGGACTTGGACTTATCTCCCTGCTCCCAGACACTATTGATTATCATTATCTGCAAGTCTCTGGTATTCTAAACAGCAGTGGCAAAGGGAAATTAAAGTAAGCATTTTCATACAAAGACAGATAGAGGTTTCTAGGGCAGAATGAAAACTGCTGGTCCTGACTGAAATCCGAGTCTATCTTCCTCTCATCTTCTATAAATACACTGTCAATAGAAAGGAATAAGATACAGCCTAAACTAAAATATGTATTAAAACTATAATCAGAAGTAAGGGATTTTGCCAAATGAGAAAAGGCATTACATTATCAGAGACTGGCTGCTGTCTACATTGCACTTCCTGGGAAGGCTAGGTATGATTGTTGTCTTTTTCTGTGCAACAGACTTCTCTTCATACATTCTGTTTATTATGTGCTTGACTGGAGCACAGGAACAGGATATGAAAAGTATGGTTGCCAGCAACTCTGTTTGAGTTCATAATGAAAGTTTTTGCTTTAGCGAAGTATCCTCATCGTTGCCTCAGAAAATAAAAATCCTCAGAAAGCCACAGCCCCAAACAAGGGTATAGCCTTGAAGCATTTCCCTCTCCACTCTTTCCAGCTAGAAATACAGAGGTGCTCATGCATCTGCTCCCAAAGAAGTAAATCTCTCTTTGTTCCCATACTCCAATACTTATATGAATGTGGGGTAAACACTGTGCATTTCAGAGACCTGCCTGGGAGATTTTACAACCTTCAGTGCTCAAAAGCAGGAAGATCAAGGGAAGCATCTTCTCTTAACCCCGCTGAGTCATCTTTGCACAGGAGGGTGCTTAGTCTTTCTCCCTTCTTACCTATAATGAGGGTATTCTCTGTTTAATTTTCAATTAAAAAGTAAGAAAAGAAAACCATTCCATGTTAGAAGATAAAAATGAGCCACTGGGATGTTTCAGTTATAGACCCAACAACACTTCTACAATTAAGAACTGAAATAAAAAAGCCTTCAAGTATACAGACACAAGAACCTAGTGGACTATCATCAGAACCACTTCTAGACCAAGGGAATAATTTTCTTGTTTAATTGTTCAAAGCTCTGCAGTCATACTTTTTTGTGTTCCTCTAGCCCAATGCAGATTAACAGCAGATTTTGACCACTCACAGTGACATGCACAGAAATATTTAGCAATCATCAGACACCAGAGGAGAAAGAAATCCATGTGGAATTTCTACTGTAAGTGATCTGGGGAAAAACCAGTGAATTTTTCATGTTTTCAGGTATTGGAACAGGCTGCCCAGAAAGTTTGTACAGTCTATCTCCATTCTTAGAACTTTTGAGATCTGCCTGGTAAAGCCCTCAGCAACCTAATCTGTCTGAGTTCACAGTTGACCCTACTTTGAGCAGGAGGCTGGACTGAGTGAGGTCTTACCCAAACTGAACTATCCCATGCCTCTGTATTGTATTGTATAAAAACCTTTTCCACAAATAAGGCAGATTTCAGTGCTTCTTTATCTTGTTACCCATCTGCATATCCCAGAGGTTAGCTGCATGGTTTACATGTACGTAAATTAACAGGCAAAAGGAAAAAGAGGGGGCAAATAGGAAAAAAAGAAAGCATACTTTCTATCTCTTTTCATTCAAAACACTGCTTATGATTTGATGCAGAAAAGAATGTTACACTTTCCCATTATGAAAGCTGAATCTATGACCCTGCAAAGTGTTAAATACCACAGATGTTTCAATCATAGAACATGCTACACTAATCTATAAATGAAATAGGCAACAATGTCCCAAGATTCCTCACTTGTTCCTATATTAAGATGGCCCATAACTACAAGACAACCTTTAGTATAATATATGAAAAACAGCCTCGCTGTAACCTGGTTCACTATTTTACAGACAGTGTAGCAAGCTGTGTGAGCTCAGTTTCAATGCTACATCCAGTTGGTTGGTTGTGAGACTTACAAAAATAGATTCCTTTTCTTCAGGTTTTTCCTCCTAAGTAACAGCCAATTTACACTTGCATCACCGTGAAGACTGGCTAATAAAATATTTTTACATACCTATTACAGTACTGGCAAATGAGAGATCAGACATACAAATCTAAATATGACTGTTGAATAGACTGTCTTGGCCGCAGTAATTTTTGGGAAACATCACTTATCCAACAAAACAACAAAGTAAAAATGTGCAAATTGGCTTCATAGAGGGTGTTTGAAATGGAGCACGCTTAGTTCTAACATGCAAACCTTCTAGACACTGGATGGCCAACAGCACCCTGAATCACCTGTTATCTATTTATGGCAGCACATTCCTTTTAAATATGTATACACATGTTCAGAAATATATGTACATGCATACGTAATTAATATGTGGGTATGCAGGTGTACAGACCATAGAATATTGCTCAGAATCACCCAAATCACTGGAGCTGTGACACTATAAAAGGTCTCAGGAGATGCTGTAGAATAATTATCATATGCTCTGGCATACCCTTTTTCCAAGTACTGAGCAGTGACCGAATCATGAAGAAATTCCTTTCTTAACAGTCTCATCTCCTTGGACTGTGGAGATGTACCTAAAATTAAAGGATTCTACACACAGGGAAGAAGCACTTGATCTGCTGGCAGAGGGGAGATATTCTGGACACAACAGAACCAAATGACACCAATACTTACTTGACAGGCATTATAAATCAACTGGTGTTCCAATTTTTTGATCCCTAGAATCTGCTGAAACATTTCATAAAGCTGTTCCTTGCTCAGAATCAGCTCTGATACAGCACTTAAGGCCATTCTATTCGGCTGTTTGCAAAAGTCCTCTTCTCCCCTGTATATGGCATCGTATTTGGCTAGCCAAGAACTTAACACTGTCTCTTTGCTTAATCCATCGATTTCCGGCAAACTTCGGACTCTCTTTTCTATGTTTTTCTTAAAAACATCTCTAAAGTCACTTGCAGAACATCCTCCACTGTGGACCATTCTTGCAACCCGATCACTCTTGAGAAATACCTTTTAAAATAAAAGAAAAAAAAAAGAGAAACAGAAAAAGTTAGGCATTGACACAAACACAAAACAAACTCCTCGTAAGGTATTACAAGCTAGTATTTTGTTTCTATGCAAGATGGCTTTATATCAAAGACTTATACAGGCCAAGTTTACAATGTTTTTCATAAAGAAACAAGTGACCATGTTGAAAAAGTAAGTTTCTGCATTGAATAAGTACTTAAACTAAGTAGGTTTGAAAGTATTTATGCATAAATTTACAATAGATAGGCTAGAATGAACTTTGAATTAACAACAGCTAGTTTAAAATTTACCTACCATGAGAGAGAAACGCAGGGGGAAAAAAAAAACACACCCCCAAAAACTAGAGAAACAACTGAGAGAAGAAAGACTCAAAGATACAGAGGTATTTCTACTACTGTACATACAATACCGGAGTCACAATATGGGGCTCTTCATGTAAAATTCCCAAAGACCAACATAAAAATACCCTCTCAAGTACTCATACTCTAAGATATGAAAAGAGAAATTACAACAAACTAATTGAATCAGCATCAGCATTCTGTAAGAACTTTTCAGCGTTCAAGAATGGTTGTATTCACTTCTTTTAACAAGGGCCTTGGTAAGGTTGATCTTTCCAGACACTGTGTGTGGCCTGTATATAGCTCATTTCTAGTAGCAGGTCTCATGGAATTACTCCTTTACAAGGTGCAACCAACCAAAGGATGGCCTGCGTAAATAACTTAGGTGTGCCCTGGGCAAGGGATAAACTACACCATGCTATCAAAAGAATAACTGAGGGAGAACCATCTGGCTTCCTGCAGCAGAGACATGGATCAAAGTTCTCCACCCTGCACAGTTCAGCTGCTTGAGTGCCACACCAACACCCCAAGCACAGGTGAAATGCAAGGAATAGAAGGGAAACCATACAAATGAAACGGATTTTCTGTCACCTTTCTGCTTGCTCTCTTCAATCAGATGTATGAACTGGGAGTTAACTATGCATTTTCAGATAGTCATTTTAGTCACCCAGAGCTGTGAAATCACAATGAATGTACATAATAACACTGCAGAGTTCTGACTCCGTGTTATATCTCAAGTGAGAAGACAGTGCACCTGACAACCAAGCTAAAATACTACCGTGCATCACTTGTAAAATACAAAACAGTGGAGTAGGAGAGGAGCTAAAAAGATGAGCGGAGAGGAGTACACAGACACAAACAGATCAAGAAAAACGTATTCCAAAAGTTTCAGTGCTTGTCAGTGCACATTTCTCTGTAATGTATTTAAAGTGTAGTTACTTACAAAACACATCTTTGAACAGATAGCCTAATTGATATTGTACAAAAGGTTGCAAATTAAGCCTAAAAGTACTTGCCCAAACAGATTATTAAAAAAACCCATCACCAATATATGTTAATCACATTTTACACTCTATCTGTACCATGACAGACTTCCTCTTATGGAAATATAAGTATCCAATTCTTATCCATAATGGGACCTGACACGGTTACTGTCAATTAATTTCCTCAAAATGCTACACAAATATTGAATCTCATTTCAAAACAAATAGTAGTCAGAAATTCCACTGAGCAATAAAACATCAACACAAACAGGTACAAGGATATTAAGTCTCAACTTGTTTTAACAGTCTGCAATTACAGTGATTCATTCCTCCAACAGCTTCACTGGAAAGCTAACAGAAAAAAATAAATTAAAAGATGACTTCAAACTAATTTCAGTTACTTTGTACTGTTCATAAACAACATTTAATCTTCCATCGCATTAGTCTGCACACCCAATGAGAGAAAGCAGATGCAGAAGACAGAGAGAAATTAAGAATATTTATAGACACTTCCCACCCAGAATCTCAAATTCATGCAAGATTACTCGACCCTATATATTGCTAATAAAACTGGATCAGTCTTATTAAAAAACAAGCAACCAACTAAAAAAAAAGAAAACCAAACCCAAACCTGCAAAATACACACTGTAAGATCATCAGTATATGGTTCACTATTCATTATCTTCTTTCATTCATATTATTCCAAACCATTAATCCTGAATGCAAGGGCTGAGAAGCTGTTACCACTTTTCTTGATTTATGAACCATGCTAATTCAAAATTTATTTCTGATTCTGAAGTTGATTTTCCAGGAGACTGCAGGAAAAATCCATTCAATTTTTTAACCACTTAACCACGAAAGGGAAGGACTATTGTAACACTCGGTGCGTGTTAACATTGACAAAATAATGGCATGTTGGACAAAGCAACAGGTATGTGCACATACAAAATACAATCTGCATGTATCTCTGACCCTAAAATGTTCTCTTCTGATGTGTTTTGGGTCACAAACTCTATTTTTATTAAATTTTCTAAAATTATTCCAAGACAATTCTTTTGCAAGATACAGAACATAAGTACTCAAAATATAAACCCAAGATGTGAATAATAGACTATCAAACATAGTTGGTTCTGAAAAGGAATACATAAAGCTTTCATCGTACTATTTGAATGTCAATTTACCAAAGTTTTTCCTGAGAGAAAAAAAGTAACATCATCTTTAAAATGAACAACTTGTACTTAAGACAATTAAAAAGCAATAATAGCAGTATAACAAAACCACTCAATTTTCAAGACTTTGTTTGCAACAGAAAACCATAAGAGAATGGAAATTCCATTAGGAATGTACCATATGTGTCTCAAATTTAAAACACTAAGATGCATTAAAAAGCTATTAAATGTCTCATTATTCCTGTTCCTGAAAGACTTATGCTACACTTCATGTTGAATGCAAAATCCTTTGCTTCAGTTAGATTTCTTGAGATTTGTCTCCTCAGTCTCAGAGCTTTTCTGAACCATTTTATGACTGCTTAAAAAAACCCCACAACCTAAACAGTAGTTTATAGGAATCAGTACTATATGGAGAATGATATGCCACCAGTTTCACACCAATGGACTTACTGTTTCCACCATTATTCCAGACAGCCCTTCTGGCTGAGTATCTGTGGGTCTAGAATTTAGGGATACATATACCCTTTGCTTTACAACACCAGCAGTTGAAATGCAAAAGCTTTTGCAATAGTCTTAAGGTGGTCCACCACTTTTTCTTCTGTGTGGATTATCTGAAGCAGCCCAATCTTTCCCATCAGAGAAAATATTTCCATTGATACTTATCTGTAAAGCAAAATACTAATTGAGTACATTCACTAAATCTCTTACTCTCCTTCCCTTTTTTTCATGTATTTTGACCTTCTGATCACTAGATTTAGTTCTAATTAAATAATCATGCAAAAACCTCCAATTATCTATGGATTTCCTCACACATCCTGGAAGGACACTTTCTTGGAAGACAGCATTTGAACTTTTAGTATCATTACCTTGAATCTAAGTCAACGTCAACTCTCCATGTTACCCACTAACAAATTATCAGGCACCAAAAAGGAATGCTCTATTAACACATAAAATGCATACAGGAGAAAATAGGTAGTTCAAATACAGGTTTTGATGCCCTGTACATATACCCATTTTGAGGAGCCTTTTCAATTCACATTATTTAGCACCCTTCTAAATACTTTTGGACTGAACCATACCTTCAGTTTTTGATGGATAAAGTTCTCCTCATTCAAAGAAGATATAAGGAGTTTAAAAAAATAACAATTATAATTTGTAATCTATTGAAGCATGGTTTAAATTCACTTTTTTCCGTCATCATACACATGCAATTTCATCACTTGCAAATGCTAGTAAAAAAGCCTAATTCAAAATAGTCTTTACGATTAGATGGTTACATTAAGACTATATTTCTGTTTAAATATGAAAAATCATTATTTGGCAGTACTTACAATTTGAGAACATGCTGAAAATATTAAAAAAAGAACTGGTTTTTACTTCTTCCAGAACACAGCCCTTGAATAACTTTTCTTTGTCTTGAACATCATACCAAATTTAACGAATTATATAATCAGGCAAAACAAAAATTATAATCTCATTCTCTATTGCAAAGCCTAGGGAAAAAACCCCATAAACAAATACAGTATGGCAGAAGGACCACAAGAATGATTTCTCAGCCTCTGAAAAGAAAATGCCTTACTCATCCGCCCTCTGTACACCTTCTGGTAGCACACTATTCTTTTCTTTAAGAAAAACAGCACTGGGAACTTCATTTGCCACAAGAGCCACTAGAGATTTTTCTTTAACTTTGATGGTCACTGCTGTTCCTCTAGCTCTGAGGACGTCACATTTACACTTTGGACATGTCCTATGTCTTAACAGTCGGGGCTCAATGCATCATCTCTCATGCAAAAGATGGCTGCAGCTCAAAATGCACACTACACCTCTGGGACAGTAACTCCTAGACATACCAGACACCATCTGAATCAGCTTATCACCTTTCTTTACAACACGCATTTCAAGCTGTGTAGTCGCCTTTTTCACTTCTGATAAATTCTGGCATTACTTGATCCAAGCTCTTAGCACCCTGCATGTTCCAGGACAGTGATAGGTTTGTGAAGGAGGTACTTGGCCCCTTAACCAAACCAGCATAGGTTTGGTACAGGCTCCAAAGGAAGTATTGGCCTGGGCTGCAGCTGGGCCAAGGATTCCTCTAGTTCCAATCTATTCTCTGAAAACCCACAAAGGAGCACAGTGACCCAGTGAGCATCAATGCATATGAGCTTGTAACACTGATGATGCAATTCACACATGAATTGCAGGTGACTTTTCCAAGACTCATTTATCAAGGAACAGAGAAAGCTGTGGATAAAAGAAATCTCATGCATACCTTTCCTATCACAGGTAATTTGACTAAAAGCCAACCACTGTGTTCCATATATATGACAATTCAAGTGAGTTTTCTTTGAGCTCTTCCAACTAAACAGCCTGGCTGCACAGTGATGATCACCCCTTGAGCTGAGATGTGTCTCAAGGCTGCTCCTCGAGGCTGAGAGACCCTTTACCAAGGGCAGATCTATTTTTCAGAAGAACCCTGTCAATCAGACACAGATGTGCAACTACTGAGGGCAGCATTTCGTCCTTAAGGGATTGTTCTTGTTTTAAAGGATTTTTCTTCTCCTTTAAGCTTGCAAGAAGCAAAGCTGGAACTATACTAAGATTACTGGGAATTACATAATATCAGAAATCATCACTTAAAATTAAAAAATAGAAATGATAAAGACTGAACAGGGGCAAAAAGGACTTTGACAGAAGTCCAATGAACAGTAGTTTGTGAATGCTTTTCAGGTTTCTGATACACTCTTCTAATGTGCTCTGCACTCAAGCTCCTGCTGTGCTTTATGCTATTACCAGAACTCTTGAGTTTATGACACACAGAATACATTTTTAAAAAAGGAAAGCAATTTTCAGGTCTAAATTGAGCTCTAAATTTTCTGAAAAAGACAATAATTCTCTTCCTACAAACTAAAAGGAATTGAAATAAGTTTCTTGTTTAAAAATTGGATGGGACGTGCATCATCATGCTGCGCTAGAATCATTAGTTAAGGCAAAATGAAGCATAGGACATTTACTGCAAAATATTAAATAGCCCCTTTGCTGCTACTGCAGCAGCTCCTAAAAGTCTCCCCTATCACAGCTCATTAGCAACTCTTGTCACAGTCAACAGCTATCACCAATTTCTTGAAGTCCTTCCTGTTCCACAGGAATAAAAATATTCCCCATTTCAGTCATTAACAAGAGCAATGTTCTCTGGGACCAGCTCACACACCCCCCAGTAGTTCTATTGTGTTCTGAAACCACACAATGCATCACACCAAGAGCTGGGACAAGTTTGATGAAGGTGCAAAAAACTTCAGACAGTTTGGAGAACAGTTTCCACAATTACGTATTTTAAGAACAAAGGCTTATGCCTCGTAGGACCTAACATATATTACAGCCAGCCCTGTTTGCTGGAATACCTCAGAGCTGCAGGAAAAAAACATTGATTCAGATATTATATTCTCATTACACTTAGGAGAGTCTTGAAGAAAAACCAACAACCCTCCAAAAATTAAGTTGATGTTTAGATTAGTTCTACTAAACACACACAAGAACAAGATCATTTTGGGTCAAAAATAAATAGTTAATGCAGTAGCATCATCTTCCAATAGTACATATTAATTATTTTTATGCTACTTGAATAAAATCACTGCACTGGCCATTCAAATGGCATTTATATTCTAAGAAGAGACTAACAGTTATTAATGAATTTTACTAACTACTTTTAATAATTTTTGGCTGCTAAACATGAGTGGAAATTGAGCTACTTGATGAGATTTGTTCAGTATTCTGAAATCAGAAGTACTTTTCATGTTTTTAGAAAAAAAAAATATTTAGATTGGCTTGCAGGTCTTCTTCATCCCTTGTTATTTTTCATATCCTAGAAGCATCCTCCAGGCACTATTTTGATTGGTTTAAAATTTAATTATCAGAGTTAAAGGATCCTAGTTTTTCATATATGCAAGTCTTCGGAATGGAGTTCTCATCTTCAGGTAAAATAAGATGATACATAAATTTTAAGAAATCACATTAATAAACTCCTATTACTGTATGTCAGTATTTCAATCATTATTTAGTTAATCAAAGGTTACTTCTCCTAAAAGTATACTACATTATACAGTTTTTCCTAATTCGGCGGGGTGGGGGGTGGGGGGGAGGTGAAATAATAAAAAATTGTTTAGCAGTGAAGTTTTTGGGGGTTATTTTAAGTCTCCTTAAAGCATCACATTAGATTAAGGTGAGAAAAGGTAAAAAATTTAAATATACCATTAATTTATTTTAAAGTATCTACTACCCTTCCTGAGCATATTAGGCTATGATTTCTTCTTATCTAGAGTAATGGCTCAGAAACCCTCACAAGCTAAAATCTATAGGTGATATACTTTGCTTTCTTCAACTCCTTTGGGCAAAACAGCTGCACACTGGACATCTCCCACAGTTTAGCAATCAGCTATCTGTAAAAAGAAAACCAGCAAAACTCCAACTCTTGAAAATTAAAATGTGTGCTACTGCTCCAGGCTTACATGTCTGTAAGCATACTATGCAACACTGTGCACTGGGATTTGTTTCTTTGCCATCTTTTTCAAATTGGCACAAGCAATGGCCCGAAGTCTACCCAAATTTCTGTTCCTGATGTCTATACATATTTCACAGACTTATGTATTGCAATGTTTGTTCCTTGGGCACAAGAACAAACAAAGGTATACTGACAATCACCATAAAAAATCCACAAAACTATTTCCCCCAGAAGCAGAGTTTTCTCCTGGATTCATTTATTAAAGTTACACAAACACTCTTTTGAAACAAGCACATTTATCCTCCTTTCAAGGCTGACAACAGCAACAATAGTTTTTGCACCCTAATGAGACACAGAAAGTTATGTATGTAGACTGTTGCCTACAAGAGCATGGTTATGGATTACTTTTGCTATATTTCCACTTGAAACAGCCACTTGACCTTCATTTTCAAAGTATAGTCTCCCCTTTGACCAAGCCCCAGAGCTCACTGGCTATCTGAAGCATGTTGAGGGACTTTGTGCACTATGGTATTGGCCCTCAGGTGGTACCAGCATTCTGGAGGAGTTATTCTCCAAATATCACCTGGGTGTACAACTCCAAAGTCATCCAACTTCCCTCTTGCATGATGCTGCTCATACAGGTAATGAAAGTTCACGTGGTTTGAGATCTCTGCAGGCTGATCCACAGTCACGTATTTTACACTGGCAGCCACAGAGATGTAAATCATTTTACCCTCCCTGAAGATGATGGCCCAATACCCTCATGCATGAGGGTAATTACAAGCAAGCAATTACCAAAATTACTTTCATCTTCCAGTTGTCTATGCAAGGGAAAAATTAGCTGAAAAATATGTAAAACAATAGCAGAAATAGATCTGCTTATTTCAAAAGGTTGTGATGCTTGGTTTGCTGAAACACAAGAAGCAGCCAGCTGTTAAAACAAATCTGAAATCTAATTCTGTGTCCAGTAATGGCACTCGGAAATCTGATGTGCTGCTAAGGAAAAACACTCTTCCCTCTGCAGACTGCTGTAGACAATGTCATGAGGCCTGAAATCACACCTATATGGTCAACTCATCATTCCTACTTAATTGTGGAAATAAACACATAAATGACACTGGAGATTGAGCAGCTTCTGTGCAGGCCCAAGCTTTTCTATCCATCAGCTCTCTCCTGATAAAAAAGTCATATTATCTTTGCAGATGTTTCTCAAGACCTTCAGATAGAGGAGAAAGAGCAGACTGCACACAGTGAATCTAGAATAAATAATGAAGTTCAATAGTTCCACAGCAGAAATGGTACTTCAGCTGTCAGCCTGCCCAGAGGAAGATGTTAATTACCACCTTAGCAAGATCTATCTTTTGACTGATACAGACCACAAGTACAAGTGAAAGTATATTTCATACTGAGCAATACGCAATCCCAAAGGGAGGGAGAAGAGTTTTATGCTTTGAAGCACACATTTGTTTGCTTGCAAGTTAAATGCGGGGGTTATCTTGTCATCAAGACAGACAAGTTACCAACAACCTATTCCTATGCTATTTTCCCAGTTTATTCAAGAACTGGCAATTACAGCCAATACCAAACTGCTTCAGCAGGAAGTTACAAAGCAGAGGTGAGGAATTTCTTCCTCCACCATGTAGGGCTTAACCATGGTTACTGCCCTTGGTTATATCCATCACCATCTACCTGGCAAAGAAGCAATTTTAGCCAAAGTGCATTTTCTTGCTTAGTAAAGTGAAATTTAATGAAAGCATTAGGAACTCATCAGCACATTGCTTCCAGAGTTTCTTTCCTCTTTATAACGGAGCTGACAGCTTGTTCCCCAGTATGCTGATCTTGCCTGACCAGAACTCCTCCCTCTGGTGACTAGTGGTAAGCTCCGGGTTACTAGAATTTCAAAGGGTCTATTTGAGCTAGCATAAGCCTGAAAAAGGCTGTTATACTGAATATGTAACACAGCATGCTTTGAAGAAATCACTGAAAAAAGGCTTATTCTCACTTCAATACTGGTTCCATTTATTTTCCAGCAAATTCCATATGGAAGGTGTCCAACCCTATGAGGGAGGGTGGTGAAGAACAACAAAAGCAGCCAAAAATAATAATGCAGAAAGAAGAAACTGAAGATTGAAAAGAAACAGACTTCAAAAAGGAAAGATATATACACAAAAATAATAAGTAGCAAACACAGCCTTGCCAAAAGGATCAGAAAAAAAAACATTTACTTAGCATATTTATCTATTTTACAATCACAGCTGATTAGTTTACACATAACTACCTCTGCTACCTGCAAACCTGAGAAAAACACACAGCTGCTTAAAATCAATAACACAAATTTCCATTTTCCTTGCTAAAAAACTCCTCAATTCTCTGACTTTTTTGTGTTTACTTAGTGCTGTGAAAAATACAAGCCCCAGCACTTTATCTCTTATGATAGTGTTTATCTCTTAGGATACAATCTTACTAAATATAAAATCCAATTTCTTGCACTAACTTTGAGAAAAAGTGAAGTAAATGGCCAAGTACAATAAGGAAGGGAAAATAGTCCTTCACCTCTCTAAATTTTACTCCTGAGTCACTTGTGGTTTCTAGTTTTTATTCCACTTGACTGAAAAGTGGAAATTATGTAAGTGACAGTTTTCATCATTGGTACTGCACTGGATTCATTTTGTCAGAGATTAAAAGAATTGGCTGTTTCCCTTCCCTGTTACTATTAATGTTCTCCTGTATTAACCATTTCCACCTAAGTATAGATTAATAGCTTTTACTTCAAATGAGCATAAAACTAAATCTCTATTTTTAAATATAATACCAGGCAGCCTATAGTCAGAGCAGGTCTGCTGAGATTCTTTCAGTCCATATTGCCCACCACCATCCTAAATAATTTAAAATGCGAACATTGTTTCAAGACGTATTTTTTTTACTGATCAACATCGCTTTTTCACTTCCAATTTACATATTCTGCCACTGCAGATGAATGCTCAAAAAGCACACGAGCAAACAGAAATTGGGCTGAAGCCACCTGAAATGTCATCACATAACATTATTTTTTTTTCTGTCTCTGTTTTAACAGCTGAAAAAGTGCCAGCAAACTGACAACTTAAGCAAATAACCTGCAACTTTCTTTCCCTGTACTATTTGGTTTCATTGGCTTGTTTTTTGGTGGTGTAGAAAGGGCACTATCAGGTGGGGAAACAGGTTAAAGCACTGAGTTCACTCTGTGGCCTAAGGAAACTGGAAAAGAATTGACACACAACAAATACTGCAAAACTTGGTAGTCAGTGAAAGACAAGAGTAGACCCTCTTAAGCTTTGTAAGGTCTATTGATGATGTCTTATATTTTAATATGTCATCTTTCTCCACTGTGATCTCCAGGATTTTAGGAAATAATAGGCACATGGGAAAATGCAGCCCCTTTCCTTCTAAGAAAAAAAACCTTATTTTGCATCCCATGAAGAGTGACAGAGTTTTAACAGTATTCTTGCGAATTAGATGCAGTGTGCAGAAGTGGCAGAGAAAAAGATCTATGAGAAAGAACCCCAACTGTGTACTTCCCATCCCAAAAAGAAAAGGCTGTCTGCTCCTGTTGTCTCCTGTATGACCCAACAGCTGCTAGGACAGTCCACTATGATTGTTTAAAAAATAAACCCATCATTACTAAAATAAGGGAAGTAAGAAATAATTGGCTGAACATGAGAAAAGAAGGTAACAACTGCTATAGACATCTAGAGCTGCATGACTGAAGACAAGTAAATAAAGAGATACAAACTAGAAGATTCAAGGAGTACAAACACATCTAGCTGACAACTTAGAAGTTTCTGAAGTCTCATCAAGGAGAAAAAGGAAAAGTCTTAGTATTGCATCTCCATCTGCTCTTACATATTGTCCTCCCTATTGAGGCGAGAATATGGACAAACCATCCTACAACCCATGTTTAGTTAAGCAACTCACCCATTTTAGACCCCTTTCCATGTGCTGAGCAAGGGCACACTCATCCAGAGGACAACCCAGAGCTCCTAACATGGACTCTGAAGTACTTCCTAGAGGAACCTCTCTCCTGCCACAAATAGGACAGAGAAGCTCACAAAGATCCATTGTCCAAACTGTTTTACAAGGCATTCCAAGGCAAGTGGTGTGAATGTTTTCCAAAAGTTCTAAACTGTCACAACAGAAGACTTCAAATCATTTGGAGAGAAACATGATGGAACAACACAGTCAAGTTTAATTGCCAGGTGATGTGATAGATAATAGTAGCTTTGTGATGAGAACGTATTTGGTGTCATAAAAATTGCCTCCTTGCCTCTCCCAAGAGGCAATTTGTTCTTCAAAGTGTTTCTGTTTTAAGAGGAAGACAAGAACAATAGAATATGAGTGCAAATGCAGGCAGAGGCAATGCATCATGAAAATGGGAGTGCTTGGGGAATTGTTTGTTTTGTTGTCACACATAAAATGCATTATTATTTGTGTGGACATTTCTCAACAGCATCTCATCACTCATTAGAATGCATTTCTATTCCAGAAAGAGGTACAAAGGATATATAGAGCTTCTAGACACCAAGCCATTGGCATGTAGGATTCAGCTGCTAACTGTAGTCTTATAAATATTTTTATTGCAATACAACTTTCTTAAAAAGTCAGCCTTTATCATAAATGCATGCCCTCTCTCTTCCATTATAAAGTGTAATCTTTGCATGTTGAAAAACAACAACACATTTTCCTTGATTAATTTTTCACAAGGGTGATCAATTCACGGTGTTTGTAGAAAAGTTATAATACACAAAAAAGCTTCAAAATGCACTGTGAATCTTAAATCCTTCCTTAGATTTAATAATCACCCAGCTGGCTACACTTCAGACAGCAATGCTTCAATGGGAAAATTAATGAACATTTGGTCTGCAGTTTAATCCCTCTAGATTTTAGCATGCAGAATACAAACTTTTATAAATTGGACTATTTTTATGCATTCCAATTATATGTCAAGGTCCAAATAGCTTTAATGGTAACTTTGAGACTTCTTAGTCATAGATTGCTCTCTCTTCAGAGTACTTAAGTTTTAGAAAATATTAATTCATTACACTTCAGCATTCTCTAGACCATTTTAAAGATTACTTTTCAATATATCATCTCAAGTCAGAAACACCTTCAATTTCTTATTTATTTTATACAATCATCAGTGATTTTGCCTTGCCAGCAGTATATTCTGTGGCAAAGATTTAACTGATCAAACAACTTCAGACACAAAAGTGAACATTAGCTTCTCTAAAGCCAGAGTTATTGCCTTTACCTTTTACAGGGGCAACTGCTGCCTGCCAAGCTCCCACTGCCCCTGACCTCCACATGGTGCCCATACTGCTCAGGGTCATGTGTGAAGTCCAAAACAATGGTAGAGTTGAGGTAAAAATATTTGCACCCAGGTTGGGACAGTGGCAAAGACATTGTCCATGCACCTTTGTCCTCCTCCCTCAGCATTTCCACATCCCTGCCTTTCTTTTTCTGTGCTTCTAGAGAGAGGTGTTGTTAATAGTAGAACAACCTATGAAACTTCATTTGCAGATAATGGGGCAGCTGAAATTATTACAGTCAGAGAAACCTCTTTCCTAGAGATAACCATGGTTGTTTACCAAGGGACAAAACCCAGTTATCTATGCAGTGTAATTCAAGATCCTGCAAACAGTTTTGTTGGACAATTACATATATAAGCAAGGAAAAAAAAAATCTTCATAGAGCTCTTATAATTGAGGGCCCCTCCTAAAAAAACCCCAAAGACCAGAACTTTTTTGCTTCAGGGTTCCCAGCAGCAAGTACAGGGCAGAATACTGAGGGTAGAAAAAGAAAGGAAAACCACCAGCACCATGATGTTGAAAATTTGTTCTTCTCTAGCTTGCTCCTAGTCTGGTTTCAAATTTACAGTAACAAGACTTCACCACATTCTCTTTTCTTGAATTACAGGCACCAGTTTCAATAAACTAGAAAAATACAGGAATGTATGCTTATTTTTTAGCTTCTTCTTTCAAATGACAGTAGTACCACTATTCCAAAATATTTTCAAGCTAAGCCAGTCAAGAGCTTCGGCAAGAAATGCAAACAGTTTACAAGTCAAATGTAATAAGCAAACAAATATTACCCTCCTGCTGTCAAAATGGTGCTACTTGCTACTTTTATCAAGATATTTGGTTATTGTGACTAGCCTATTAGTCAATATCCTAATGCAATTTTAATGTCCAAAGAGAACAGCGCACACCGCTTGTCGTCTCTAAGGCTAAATCCTAACTCTACAAAGCCAAAGTCTGATCACAAATTCTTCTCATTTTAGCTTTCGTACTGTTATTCCACTCAATTTCTAGCCATAATTCCACTAACGCATAAGATTTTTCATTCTTATTATAGCTTCTTTTGGACTATTCTGAAAACATATTTCCCACTTACTTATCTAAGAAGCAGACTTGCACTGATCTAAGTAGTTTTTGTAAAAAAGGTAACTCAATTCTGCATCAGGCTATTTGGAAACATTTGCACTATTCATCTGCCAACTTCTGAAACACATTACTCATACCAAGAGCCTTCTGCCATCTTCTAACACAGATTTTCTAATTTGATGGTCTGAAGAGCCCAGAATAATCCCTCAAGGTTTTTTATTTTAATCATAAATTTTAGGACAGTCAGAAACAACCTCCTTATTATGGTCATTTCTACAAATGATTGAACCTTTCAAAACACTTATTATTACAGACAGGTTAATTTATTGTGGAACTTGCATATATATCCTGATCACTACTTAAATACTGAAAAAAAACCCAGTTACTATAAAAGCAGTAAGCCATGTATTCAAAATTTGTATTGTGGTATCACCAGAATTAATGCTTTGCTCAGTGAAATAATGCAGATTATCTCACCCCTACACTAAGAACTAAGCCCATAAAACATAAAATGGGAAAAGGTCTAGAGAATCTGACCAGGTAAGGGGTAAAAATTAAGAAGAGAAACACAACTGTAACAGGGAACACCCTGTCAGAAGGTAAGTCTAATACTTGCTGCAGTCACAAAGCCAGTACAGAGCTGCCTGACAAGACCAAAAAAGTGAATTCTATTTTAAAGTTAAGGAGAAAAGAGTTTTCACAGTATTGTTAGATTCGAAAAAAAGAGTCCTGCACATTGGAGTCAAGCTGTGTAGCAGTACTGCCATGGCCCAGAGCAGGTGCTAGCAGAGCAGCCACAACTAGGAAGGTGCACACATCTAGGAGATGCATACAAGCTACTGCAAATACAAGAACCCTGCCTCGGCATTACCTGGAGCTGCCCTCATTCTCCTCACTCAGCACATCCAATTGGCTTTGGCAGGTACTTCTTCACATGCTGACAGAGCCAAGTTAAAGATGTTGAACTTCCAAGATAATATATATTTTGGCAGGTTGCATTTGGAATCTATTTGCATTAAATTATAGCGAAAACTTTGGAGCTTCCAGGCACAGAGCAAGGTGCAGCTTCACTCTTGCAATCCAGAAGGAATTAGAGCTGCAATGTCATCAAGTAAGAGACTGACAGTGAAACAATCATTGAGGCAGCTCATAAACACATTGTGAAAGGCAAGAAAACTTCACTGTCACTCTCAGCCTTTGATATTTTGGGATGCAAAGAAAAACTGACATCAAAAATAAAACAACACTGAGCTAAGAAGCCACTGCTAGATTTGAATAAACCCTACATTAAAATGTCAACAAAGGCAGTTACGTCTCAATATCAGCAACAGAACCAGATTTATATTGAAATTTGACCAGATCTTGGCTTTCCTTTGAATAAAGATTCATGCTAGCTTTGCAGCAATACTTCCCTCTACTTAATTAAAAGCAAGATGTTATTTTTTTAACAGTTAACTTTATCTATGGCATTTTCCATAAGACTCTATACCAACTTAGTTCCATTTCAGTCTAAATCGAACACATGAGAAAATACCTGTACTTCAAACTAGAACTATATTTTATTAAAAAAAAAATAATATTGAAATAGTAATCTAGGAGAAGGAAACCTTGAATATTTATAATTTAGATCCACTGGGTAATCCAGATTAAACAGTCCTTGAACACGAAACTGAGTCTCCTGTCCAGCAGCCCTTAAAGGTAGACCCGTTTCCACAGCTTTATTTTCTAGTCTAGAAACTTTCAGTGGCTTCCTAGTCCCCAGGAGTAATTTTCCTCCCTAGATCTTCCATTCAGGAAGATACAGCCTCCCCTCATCAGAGGTCTTCCCTGACCCCATGTGCAGTAGCCACTGAAACATGGCAAAGTCCCCTTTCTCTTGCCGGCCCAGACACACTCAGAAGTAACACTAAACTGAGCAAAGGCATTAAACCAGCTGCATCCTCCATGCACTGTCTTCTTAATTAAAACCAGTTTATGAACAGTGCCCATTCATGAACATTATGCCCATTGAGTTAACTAAGGAAGGAAGTCTCACAATGTGAGACAAAAAGGCAGTTTTTTAATATATTGTCAAATGTATTTGTTATACATTGTCAAATATGGCATGGTCCCAGCTCAGAAGTAACTTAGAAATCCTAATTTGCTACGACATTATAGGTATTGTGCTCATATTCACTATGCTTCATCTAGTGGTTTTGTTGTTTGTTTTTAGTTTCAGAGTAAACTTGAGGCTTGGCTTCCATTCTGCAGTGTTATTCAGAGAAGAAAAAACTGAAGGACTGGAGAGGTCTTAAAAATAGTCCATTATACGAAAGAGACTTTAGCCTAAATGCTACATAAGCGATATGAATTTCTGACCCCAACACAGCCATAGAGAAGAAATCAAGGTCATCAATCTAAATCCCAGTGGAACTAAGTTGTTGACTTTCTCATCTTTTTAGATGGTATCTTCTGATATTTCAGTTAGGATCAGAAGACAGTATTGCAGTTTTGCTCATTGCACAAAAAAGTTACATTTTCTAATTTAAGTAAACAGAAGTAGGAAAGAAATGTAGCACAGATGTGTACCCCAAGCACACAGAGGTGGCTTTTCTCCCAACTTACTCTTTTTATTTGTGCACGTGTTTAATTGGGTTCACTTCACTTTGTGTCTTTATGTAAGAATTATGAGCCACACACTACATAAAGCACATACTATTAAAGCTTTTTCACGTGTCAGAACAGAGTCATGATTGTCCATATCTAGAAGTGAAAAGGGTGGAGATGGCTTAGAGTGGCAACACTATCTCTTACTAAAATGGAAAATTGCTACCTCTAGACAGCATTTTAAGACCTCTGCTACAGAATGTTGGAAAAAAGGTAAAAAGGCATTGTCCAAGTATTTTCCACAATACCATTAAACTGAGAGTTCTTTTGTTGATCAAATTTGAATTATTGCACTGGCTCTGTCATGTAAATAATTATATTTAACAAGGCCAGTAATATTATCATTCAGTTTTCCCTGCAAATTATTAAAATGCTAGGAACAAGACAGAGTCCTGAGCAGAAACACTTACAGTAATCTGAGACTGTGGCCACCAAAAGGCAGCCAATACCTCTTGCCCAAATTCCTGACGTGCTCAGTGGCTATCTTGCAGCTTACTCAAATCTCCTGCTGATCTCAATTCCATGACTCAAGTCATATACATCAAGGAACAGATCCAGCTGAAAATTAACAAAAAATGGATAATATTTGAAAATATCAGCTCCATCTCTCTGACTACGAGCTGACAAATCTGGCTCACAGCTTGGCTATGCAGTGGGGTCAAGAGAGATGGAGCAGAGAAACCCTTCCATGGGCAGTTTTCACTCAGGTTGCCTTACAGGAATCCTCAAACCACTATGTTTGAAAGCATTTAAATACACATACTAAAACCAATTTCACCTTTCCATTTATGTAAATCATCAGTCACTCAAATAATTCTGGCACAGAGACACCAGAAGCCCTCTATACTGCAAGGAGCTGGGTAAACTGAGGGACAGACTTTACAAGGATCCTGCTTCTCTGATGGCAGGAATTTACCATGCAGTGGAAAGCCCTGGCCAAGGTGCCTCCATATTCTAAATAATGGTACCTGGAGGTCTGGCATAGCATTACAGGGTTCACAGATATCTAAACACAGACAAAAGGGATTGTATTCAAAAAACTTAATGCTCTTCAAGCATCAAGTGTCAAGCATCAAGCTGGGGGACCTAACTTGCCTCAAAGTCCTGGAGAGAAATGTTCGAATAACTTAACGGAGACACAGGTGAGAAACCTCTTTATTCATGATGCGAGGTGATGAGAGTTGGGGGAATGAACACTACATCTGCTGCTTCCTAAAATAATGAATTTGACAGGGATGAGGAGACTGTCCTCAGTCAAGGAGCCTTCTCCATTTTCCTAGTATAGCCAAGACATGGGAAGTTGGGTCTCTGGGTTAGTGGTATTACAACATCTACCCGGGAGGAAGCAGTCTGCATTCTTAGTTCCTCCTCTAAGGCGTGTTAATCTGTTTTAACCAGTCATCAAATGATCTAAAATACATAAACACAAGCATGAACAAATCACTGGAGAGAAGCCTTAAAGAAGATGCAATGTCAATGGAGTAGACAGAATAAGATAAAAACTTAAGGTGATCCTGCCTTGGCATGGTGGTTGGACTAGACAATCTCCAGAGGTCCTTTCCAACCCTAACAGTTCTGTGATTCATGCAGAATAATTATACTTCTGTTTTGTTGGTTGTTGTAGTTGTTTTTGTTTTTGAGGGGTTTTTATGAGTAGTCTTCCTTCTGTGCAATTTGCTCTCTAGAGATAACAGTTTGGTTCCTGCCACCTGAAAATATGCTGTACCACCCTGAAGATATCTGTCCCCTCCAAATGAGGACCATTTGCATGACTACTCACTTGGACTCCTGAAATTATTTTCAACTTTTAATTTACATGCTCTGGTTAACTGACATTTCTTTAGATTGCTTTTTTTTCTACTTATTAGGGGGTTTACAGACTTTTTCCTATTTTTTTAAGATAGGATGTTATGATTTCATTTACAAACAAGGCATTATCTTGAAGTGATTGCTTTCTCCTATAGTTTCCTTTTAAAAATCTGGTACAATCTTTTTCTAATTTTCAGCAACCTAGTTCTCTTTTAGCTTAGGTGATGCCCATCTTTTTCATACAGCCCTCTGACTGTCTAAACTTTTGCTAGTTCTTAACAAACCTCCTCCTCCTCACAACATTTTCCTCAAGAACATACTAAAATGCTCCCAGCACAAGGCACTGGGCCAGCTAAACAGGCAGGATGAGTTTCAGAATGCTGCTATGGAAATTCTACTCAAGTCCTATTTTTACGTGACCCAAAAGATTTTCTTTAGAAGTCGATCGTATATGAAAAAATCATTGCAAGAAGCTTTAAAAAGAGCTGATGGTATTCTACAACCAGCTACATGAAATCTCCAATCAAAGCCACATCAATATAATTTTTCCATTATAAATTTTCCCCTTCTTTGTAACAGAGATTAAGAAAGAAGTTTCTCCTCTCTCAAACACAAATCAGCAGACTGCATAAGGTGCTTTCTCTCCTACTGTGAAGCTATATTTTTCTGTATTTCTTATCTTTAAGACTGTTGTTTCACAATAAAATTTTGCACAGCCACAAGACATACATGATTATTTTTTAACATAATTAACGCTTTTTTATTTTGAGGTACTGGAAATGGATTTTTTGGCAGGCAAGGCTGTCTGCTTTCTAGGTATTTTCTTTGAGGCTGGATACTTCCTTTCATTTCTTACGCTTTGTTATGCTGTTTGCTAATCAGTGCAATACAGCTGATACTGCCCTTACCAGTTTCTTCTCCAGAAGTGTGTCTCAGTGTACTGTTGGCAGACAGAGGAGCCCTGGGAAGCAGCACTGGGTGCCTCACATATGGCAGCAATCTCAGACCAGCTATGGAACTCACAGCCCAGCCAGCAGCATCCCATATGGTTCTGGAGATCCAGGAAGGATCAGGAGCACTCAGGAAAGGAAAGCAGAACAAGCACCAGGATTTGTTGCTTTGGCCCTGATGGTAGACATCAGGCAGTGTGCTGCAAAAGCCCAGCCACTGTATGAAATGAGTGGCAACACCAACACAATCAGCTTAAAGTTATTCCTGAGGCCTCCTGACAGACCACTCCATCTGCCCTCCTGAAGATAATTAATGTGGCTTAAGTTTCCCTGGTACACAAATGTAACAATACTCTTCCTTTGCTACACCCAGTTTGTTTTCCTGCCTCTAGCTTTCAGCTTTCCTAATGAGCTGTCAATTACATATGCCAAGTTGAATAACTTTTCTTATGGTAACCTCTTGCTCTTTGCCATCCAAATTCACTGGCTCTGTATTGCAGAGGATGCATTTGACTGCCAAATCCAGCCCTCACAGAAGTTAAGGCAGCACCAGCAGTTTCTGTTTATGCTAGAACTGTGAATAACTGTGTGCAGTTTTGGGTGTCACAATACAAGAAAGATATGAAGACATTAGAAAATGTCCAAAGGAGGGCTACAGAGATGATGAAGAGTCTAGCAGGGAAGCCAAACGAAAACTGGGTGAGGTCACTTGGCATGTTCAGCTGGAGAAGACTGAGGGGAGACCTCACTGCAGTCAAGGGAAGTGGAGGGCAGGCACTGACCTCTTCTCTGTGGTGACCAGTGACAAGACCCAAGGGAATGGCCTGAAGTTGTGTCAGGGAAGGATATTAGGAAAACATTCTCTGCCCAGAGGGTGACTGGGCATGGGAACAGGGTCCCTAGGGAAGTGGCCACAGCACCAAGCCTGTGTGAGTTCAAGAAGTGTTTGGACAATGCTCTTAAGACACATGGTGTGATTTTTAGGGCTGTTCTGTGCAGGGCCAGGAGTTGGACTTCAGTGATTCTTGTGGTCCATTCCAACTCAGGATATTCTATTCTATGCACACAGAATTCCCACAGAGTTTTGGTCTATTATTCACCCTTTGTCTGAACAGATAATAACTGGAAAAACCTATTTTAAATCCTGTTTTGTAAAACATCATGTCTGCTTATTATTCAGGAACTCCAAACAAATTTAAACAAACCTCCATGTAAGCAAGAAAGCTGGTTTCTGGGCCTTGCATAAGATGTGTTGACACTTGGCACAGATCTAACAAATTGAGGGAGATTACTAGTTTAAACAGCCCTGTCAATCCAAATGCAAGCACCAGAACCTTAGCATTTCTCCAAAATGTAGCCTGATATGCTGGTATAGTGCAGAATAAATAAATTTCTGAAGGCTGTAATGTGATGAGTCCCTTGCTGAAGCTCTATTAATTAGCTAAATGCGTGCTGAATTTTAAATGTAAACAGCCTCCCTTGTAGTTGTTCTTCATGAATGCATTTTATTTCACTAATGGGCCCTGCTTGAGCCATCTGTCTGACCCATGACCAGGCTGACAAGTAACAGCTGGATCTCTGTCATGCAGCTACATGTGTTTTACAAGTGCTCCAAGAACATTTTACAGAAATCATCTTTAGAAGTGTAGTTTTGTGACTTTTTCAGACTTCTATTTTAAGCTTTTATATATTTGAGACCCACTTTACCTTTTTTCACCATAAAGCTTACTCAGTTAATGAAAAAGTGGGGAAAAAAACAACGAACGAAACCAATGAACCAAACCAAAACAACAACAACAAAAAAACCCCAAGATAAAACCCCCCACACACCCATCACAGTAATTTATGTATTTTGCACTCATTCTGAACCTCTGAATTGCAACAGGCTTCTGTCTCCAACTGATTTCAACCAGGACAGGAACTGTTTCAGGATCACAGATTTGCACATTTTAGAAATATGTTTTAAAGGCAAAAAATAAATGCTGTAAAGAACCAAAAGAGATAGAGCTAAGTACTTACATCAGTTCAAATAGTCTTAAGAATATTCTGTTGTTACACTGGTATCCAAAGAGAATGCTGGACACTGAAGTCCCAGGCATTTCCTCAAACAAAGTCATGGATATGAACATACAGCAGGTGGATGAGACTTTTCTGCTACCTGCTGTATGCAGAGGACAAGGTGATATAAAGGTAGCAATGCTGCTTTAGTATGAGTATCACAGGTCACGCTTTTGGTGTGAAGGTACCAAATTAAATTCCAACTCACAGGCTGTCATCCGGCTAGCTATAACACTATTTTGACAGGAAAAGTAGACTTCTTTTTCAAATCACCAACTCCTGTGTCATAATCTGTTGAGTGGAAAGGGAACGTGGTCTTTAAAGCAGTTAACGTGGCCACACTGCTGTTTAACCATAACCTTTTCTGACAGTTTAAAATCATCAACTTAACATTCATTAACATATCTTCTAACTTAGGCTAACAAGTAGATCAAGACCATTGCCAAAAATTAAATTTGCTGGCTGTTTTACAAGTAATGTTTTCTAAATTGTTGACCTCAGTACATTTTAAGAACTTTCATTAAAAAGGGGTTTTCCCCCTCTAAACAAACTAATAAGGACTTCTTATTACTGCTTACACTGCACACAGCTTTCAGTTTATGCCTGCTTGTGCTTTGCAGACTCCCCTGCCACCAGTATTCACTGTCACTATTACTCATTTGAAGGATCAAGTCTGGGCTTATAGACAAACACAGGGCTCATGTACTTCATCTAAAAGAAATGTCTCATTCCCTGATTACTGAAGTTGGTGTTGCACATCTTATTTACCTACACATTTTTTCAGACCTTCAGGACAACTTACTCAACTTCTTAATGGTTGAACATGAACACATTTTGGGAACAGCATTTGCCTCCTGTCTCGCTTGAGGAATGTTTGTCATACCTTCCCTCTGAGTAGAGGAAATTTGGTTTAAAGAATTTTTATGAAGCCTGTGGCCACTGCAAGTCTTCATATCTTAAGTCAGATGAAGAGCCATAAAACAATGCTAAGCCTGAAGACACCTACAGTGATCAATCTGATCCTGAAGGGATATACACAATTCTTATCTGAGTTAATGGTAGAACCAAAACCTGCATTTCACAAGTTAAAGTATCTTCCCTTCAACTGCTTGGAAATATGTCAGTGACTCCTATTCAAAGGGGTCTTATCTTTGTTCTGCAGGCTGTCTTAAAATAGCCATAACAGCTCTCACAAGTAAGTTTTTCCTCTCTTGCTGCCACTTCTTGGTTACAAAAGTCTGGTCTCTGCATCATCAAACTGTCTTATAATGCTGGCAGACAATTCAGTCTCCTTCTCACAGACCTACAGAATGCAGTTAGATACAAGCTGCACACATGCTGGGTCATGATGATGATAATTAGGCTGGCACATTGGAACGATCACAGCCCACCTGCAGTTCTCAGACCCATCTTTGTCATAGTGCCAAGGAAACAAAAACTTCCTACTCCTTCTGGGTTCATCCTCAAATGTAGGAGAGTTCTCCTTTCTTAATGCCAGAAACAAGGCATCCTTCCAGGAGAGGGTAGTACTTTTTAAGTAGATTCTGGGGTGACATCTCAACTCTTGTTTCAGAGGTATTCACAAAAAGGACTTCAGCATCCATATATATCTGGGCCAATGGCCACTGCCATGACTCCTGTGTGTTTAAAGCTCAGTTCTCTAACAGTGATAAACTCATCATTCACATAAGGATGACAACTCATCTTGGGACTTCTATTTGTCTTCTTTTCAGGGCCTGTGATTGGTGTGGCCTTGGATCTGTCCTTCCTTTCAGTGTTAGCTTTGAAGTTCAACACCAGAATTGAACTATACTACATTCAGAGTACTATAATGGTGACATAATGGTGACACCAGGAGAACACAAGCAGAGAGGAAGGACATTTTACCTTTCCCTTCTTCAGTTCATCCCCAGCAGAGAATGACTTTCTGTAGCAGTATTCAGTGCTAGTTGGATAAGAAAAGTTGTAAATCTCTTTTATGCTGAAAGATGAAAGCTTTAGCTTCCTTCCCAGTGAGCCTTTATGGATGTACTCAGTAGTCCAAGTGGGAAAGAGAGCTAAAAGCATCACAGTGAGCTGCACAGCCATGGATCTGTGAGTTCCAGCACATTCTGGCACATGCTCACTGTCTTCCCCCTCTGAGCCCCTTGCCAGGATCTAGACACATCAACTCAAAGCACGTAGTGAAACAGAGCAAGATAAGTGGAAAGCATCACCTCTTTTTGTTCCATTGTTTCATTTTCTCAATTGTATTTGCTGCATGTCTGAAGTGCAATCAGAAAGCTGAGAGTTAGAATAAGGCAACAGGGATCATTTACAATTAATCACCGATTACTGCTGCAAGCCTCAGATCAGAAGCTGAAAAAGAAAAGAACTTTTTTTCTCCCGCTACACAAATTTCATCACTTACTGGGGCTCTGAGGAGCAGTTTACTAGGCCTTTTCACAACTGAAAATTTGTATAACTGCTTGAACAGGATGTCACTGTCCAAAAGAGAAGGTTGTACTTTAAGATCGCTTCTCTAAGTCCATCATTTCCTCCCAACACATGTAGAGAAAGAATGGTTAGAGAGCAACTAAAATCACCTCTACTACAGTAATGAAAATGAAATTAATTGATCCTGGAGATAAGACAACAAGGCTTCTAAAACTTCACCCATATTCCCTCCCAAAAACAAACTTCTGAGAAATGAAAGAAGAAAACATTTTAACAACTGATGCAAGGCTCATTTTCCAGATACAGAAATGCCTGTACAGAATACAAACACAGTGACCACAAGCTCTTTCTGTTGTTGAAAGACAAAATTGATGAACTGGTTGATTGCCTTATGCTGTTACTGGTGATGGAAAGGTGGACAGGTGGAGGATCTCCCTGAGCCCTGATGACTAGAATTGAGGAGAATACTCATGGAAATCATAGCATGTGCTTCCCTTGCCCTGGTAATTTTTCATCAGAAATCTCTGATCTGGCAGTATTTGAGAAAGGACACTGCATACCTTGAATTTTGATCTGACAAAATATTGCTGCTTGAATGCCACTAAGTTTGAGAAATTTGTAACTGTTCACTGCCTTTTTTTAAAATCAAGCGTTTTTTTCATAGTTTTCCATTTTTATTGAGCTACCTAAAGCTCAAAAGCCAAGTTTAAAAAACAGTTTCCATTGCAAAACATTAGACTTTAAAATTACATAATTACTTAACTAAGGGCAAAAATAAAAGATATTTACTAATGTACAGATTCATCTCAAATAAGTGACTGCTGCACTGCTACCCTGGAGGGAGGTGTGAGAGATGACAAGAGAGTAAAGCCAAAGGGATTTCAGTGGGCATTTCAGTACTACTGGTCACATTGCAGGTGTCACAGCTCATTAAGACAGTGCAAGAAAAACAGTACAGAACTAGACACTTAGTTTTGCTTTGTTTCATTTTGCTTTCATCTAATTTAACTACTTACAAAGGAAATACTCTTGAAAGCATTAAAAACTGAATGGCATTGAGAGACAACCAGTAAAACAGTGAAGAATAGTATCAGAATACTGACTCCTGGAATTTGTTCACAGATTTCTACCACAGCATTCTAGACTGTCTGGACATAAACACACCAAGGTGAGGAACTAAGAAAGAACAAATAAACAAGCTGTAATTTAATATATAAACTGACTCCTTCTATTGTTAATGTTCAAAGAAAGATTACAGAGGACTTGCAAGTGAATAGACTCAAAACAGGGAGATAATTGTGTATTTATTCCCGGTGAGGAATGAAGATTAGAGAAAAGCTTAGATTTTGTTGAAATTGAAACCTCATCTCTGATGAAAGTAGATTAAAGTATTTCTTACTCTAAGACTTGTAATGCTCTGCTGCATACAAGGAGTACAATAACATACTATTCATGGAGCATATTTATCACAATAATTGCAGAGACACAAACACATAGAAACAAAGGATGACTGCTGCTCTAAGGAAAACCTTTCCTAGTTTAGGAAAGGTACATCAAGAACAGAAAATTTAAATGTAGCAAAAATATCAATGTCTCATCCTCAGGAGATTATTTATTTTCTCATGCTGGGCTGTGACTCAGAATGATGACATTTCAGACGGGGAATGAGGGAAAATGCTGAAAGTTATGTGATGCTCACAATCCCAAGCACCCAGCTTCAGCCTCCTCGGTGGGCAGTGCTGCCCTAGTAGCATGGCAGAGGTGAGCATCTTAACATTTGTGTTGCTATCAGTTCTGAAAATATCAAGAAACAAAAAGACGTCCAGAGAAATCAAATCATACACACGTTTAGGACCATATGGATCTATTACTACAGATGCAGAACTGCATCTTTTGCCTATTTCATAAGAAAAAAAGAATTAAAAAAACCCAACCAACAACCCAATCCCCACCCAAAAAAAAAAAAAAAAAACCCCAAAAAAACCCCACCCCCAACAAAACCCCC
>VXBX01000994.1:1212325-1226292 GCA_013400415.1 Scytalopus superciliaris
AACCCACAAAAAAACCCCCTCCCAACAAAACCCCCCCGAACAAACAAAACAAAAAACCCAAAACCCAAACTAGCAGCACAGTCTTTCATCATCTTGCCAATCACTGACAACTGTGCAAGAAGGCACGCTGTGTGAGACTCATCTCTGAATGCTGGAGCACAGCTTTGTGACAACATGCTGACAAGCAGACAGACAGAAGCCAGGTCTGGACAAGCTGACCCGGGTACAGACAGGGTAGCTCTGTGTACAGCTGCCCTAGATACCTGCTCAAAACACCTGCAGACATATTTTCCTTCCTTTACATTGTTCTTAAAATTCAAATCCCTTCTAATCATTCACTTCTGCGAGGACCACCACTTAACTGAGTGGGAGGAATTACAGGAGTAAAATATAAAGCAGGACAAAGTATCACAACCACACCAGGATTTGGGGCTCTGTTTGTAACCCTAAGAAATGAGAAAAGTGAAAGGTCTGAAGTGAGACCATAATAAATGCCTGATATCAAATTCTATACTACAGATTAAGAATATGTAATTTGCCCAGTATTTTTTCTTTGCTACAGAGGCACAGGACACACATTTATACAAAGGAGAATACAATAAGAGATTGTACAATTCACATTTAACAAACAGCAAATTAAGCAATGAGCTTAAGTTTGTAAGAAAAACTGAACTAGGAAATTAGGAGAAATGGTTTGGTGGCAAGGCCAAGTGGAAAGAGTTTTCTTAATGAGGTAGTTACTGTTCACTAGCAGTGCTCAAAGCAGGCATTTACTAACTGGAACAGACTGGGTAAGCTATTTCACTTAGTATGCTTTGCTTAAGATAATGTTGTTTCTCACTGAGAATCTTGGGTGGATAGAAATTTTATGCCTACATTTAATTTTGAAGAAAGCTCTTGCTTGTTCTGTGAGGAGTAAAATTTCTTTAAAGCAACATGATATAGAAAAAGACATCTCTAAGGTACTTCAGAAAATAAAAGCTTGAGAAGAATCTTGTTTTCCAATGTGGCTGTTCAGAAATACCCCATGGAAACGCAGATCAATCAAAGTTTGAAAACAATCACTTAAAAAATATTTACATCATCACTGTCTGTGTCCTGCCTTCACAATTCTCAGGATATAATCATTTGTTGCTGTCTTTTGAAATTAGTAACAGAACAGATATGAAATGGGGTTGAGAGAGATCAGTGAGAATTTAAAACCTCACTTCTCATTTACGTATTTCTGGATTTCAGCCATGCATTTGCTGATCTTTTTTATCCCTTACTGCCATGTTCTCTCTAACTTAGTTTATTCAGAGATTACGAATTCAGCACTAAATGTAAAATGCCACTTTTTCAAGACATTACTTTAAAGTTTAAAGATTTTTGACACGTCACCCATCTCTAAGGATTTGACAGGTAAAGCTTTGCAACACAAAGTATAACAGTGACAGAGAGCTTCAATCAAAATAGGCAAACAAAAGTATTTATCCCACCATCCAGAAATCCAAGAGTAAGTGAAATAATATCCAGAGTAAATAATCAGTCCTAGAAATTCGGTCTGATGGTACATGGAAATTGGAGGTTTTCTCCTTTATAACCTGTTTGCTTAGTGGGTTGGATTTGGAGTGTTCAGTTGATTGGTTTGGGGGTTTTTGTTTGTTTGTTTGTTTGGGGTTTTTTTTTCTGTGTTTAAGATAAAAAAATCATTTAGATGGTAGTTGCTTGCAATTCAGTGAAATGATTTATTAGACAAAACAGGGCAACTTTCTACAGTAGATTGCTAATCCAAACTTGAAGCCTAAAGAAATTATGTGAGAAAATTCCGGAATCTAATGAGTCAGGAGACAGAGAAACTCTGGTGGAATAACTTTGGCTCAAATGGAGTCCACAGGTATCTTAGAGGAATTTTCACTTGTCTTGTATGGAGACGCTTCAAGTGTACTATTAATGTGAAACTACATGCCTCCCTCTGGTCAGGGAGAGAGAGAACAATTCTCTAAATATCTGAATATCTGCTTGACTGGTGAAAGGAGAAAAAAAGTGTTCTGTTGCTCCCCATTGATTTGGAGAGTCCCTGAGATACTGCTGACCGGAACACACAGACATCACAATATACAGGCACAAAGGAAAATTCACTGGCATCAACATAACCCTTAATGAAATATTTTGTGATATTATTTCCACATCCAAAGTGCTTTAAGGTCAGCTCTTTGCTGAGACTGCAAAAGGCAGCTGGAAGGGTAACTTAAAAAGATTCTTTCATCATCTAGGGAAAGAAAAATACTTCCAAATAATAATGTTGGGATGAAAAAAAAAGAGTAAAACGTTAGTATCTCCTGGAAGATTTTGGCAGATACGATGTTAAACTGTCACATTTCTTGCTAGTATCAGGCTAGCTGGAAAAATCCCCATTGCTTTTAGTTGCCAAGAAGACAGGATCAAACAAAATGCATGTAGTCTGTCTCAGTGCAACATGATGTTAACTGCAAAACCAAGGTCCAGATAAGTTTTATTTTCCTCTGAGACGGAGTTAAACGACACTTGGATTAGGAGAAAAACAATTAAGCAAAGCAGACCAAATGCACTGTTGCGTAACAATTTGAGCCATTCCCGGTTTTCTAATTGGTTTGTTCAGATTAACAGACATTCAGAATTTATCTAATAAACAAGTAACTAATGTCACATAATGCTTACTACATTAGAGACATACCTCACTACCCAACACTAATTATCTCTGCGGTGTAGAGCCAGACCTACAAGGTTTATTTGCCTGGGACAACAGCAGTCACAAACCAAACAAAATGGATGCCATTACTGGAAATTTTTTTCATCTAAATTCAATGGGCCATTTCTTTCTCTCCCCCTATCAGTGCACACCATTTCCAAATCAAAGGATTGGTATAACTAATCTACTAAACTCCATCCATCACCTACCTACCTTGTTTAGAAGTTTGAAATACAAGTCTGTTACAAACATACTAACATAGAAACCCTGTGACATCATCAGACAAATTACAGTGATCATCCAAAAATATCAGTGTCCAAAGAGACTGGACAGACACAGTTTCAATACCAGCAGCACATTCTGTGCAGCCTCCCTGACACTGCACAGGTGGAAGTGAAATGGGGATTTCCAGCCTTTGAAAATGAAAATAGCTACATGTAGCTATGTGTAATGCAAGAGGCTTTGTGATTTCAGCACTGATACACTTTCCATGCTACAACAGTACGACAACCCTCTCAAGAGAAAGTAGTGCATCACAAAGCCTGCAGTTCCACTCTGTCATGTCTCTTCTTAGTATGGAAGAGACTGAGATCACGTAAAGTATGTTTTAATTTGTTGTATCTTATCTCCCCCTCACTTCTTTCAGGAAAATAATTAGACTGCCAACACTGAGACTGTACCAACAATAGATCCCACGCTAGTCTAGTACTCAGGTTATTGAAGAGGATCTGAATAAAGCAAAAAGCCCATATCCTTAAATACATGCATATGCCAATTATGACTTTTGAGAAAAATTAAATCAGAAACCAGTGAATTTATACCATGAAATGCTGTTAGCTTCTACACTTATTAACCTAACATATTAAATGTATGTTTAACCTACCAATTTTGTTATTTTGCTTCAATAATATAAACCCAGAATGTTCTGACATTTAATTACTATTTACTTTGTGTGTTGATTCTAATGAATGCTTTTTGGTTCCTTTAGGTGTCATCTTCATCTCCAATATATTCATCAAGATCAACTATGCCTTTTGTTGCCTTGAATAGAAACTGTATACCTAAAACAGATGATAATAAAAATCAAGTTGTAAAAGCAACTAAAGTATCACTTAGGCCAGAAAGCTGGTTCCTATATCTGATTTCATCAGTAAGATCCTTCTGCCCCTCACTTCCACACAAAGAATCTTCAGACCAAGTTTCCCACAATTATGGGCAGAAATAGTGCCATTGTTTCACTCCTTTCTTTATAGAAATACCTCAGCTTTTTTACAGAGTAACACAACATCTTAATGTCTTTATATAAAAAAGCTCCCATAACCACAATTCATCCTTTTCTAAGGATAAGTGCAAGGGCTTGCATTAGCAGTTCAGAATTTGGTATCAAAGGAGGTTGGTAATTGTAGGACACTTAGTCTACTTACTCCAGAAGCTGAGCAGTGCCACCTTCCCATACTGGTATGAGGGGAGGGAGAGGTTTTCTTTTACCATCTAGACAGCTGTAAAGGGCAGATTTGGGTTGGATGTAAGGAAGAAATTTTTATACTAAGGGTGGTAAAATATTGGAACAGATTGTCCAGAAAAGCTGTAGATGCCACATCACTGGAAATCCTCAAAGTCAGGTTGAAGGGGACTTTGAGCAACTTAATTAGCGAAATATGACCTTGTCTGTGGCATGCAGGTTGGACTACATTATCTTTAGGGTCCCTTCCAACCAAAATCATTCTATGATTCTATTACATGGTTCCTATGTTCTTTCTTATTTTTCCTTTTCTTTGTTTTCTACTTTTAGTTCAGTTTTTTAAAACCCTTCTTCCAGCCTGGCAGTGCCAAACTATTACCTAGGTTTGCACATGAATCTCCCGCCTCATCAGTTTTTGCTATTGGCCATACCTCAGCTCTTTCCTATGGCCTGATTGTGGCAGACAACAATTTTATTTGCCAAGGACTATAATACCTCAATTTAAATAGAAAGTAAGTTAAATATGATCTTTGTATCACAGGCAAACTGGTACAGTCAAACTAAGTCTGATTTTAAATTCTGAAAACGCCTCACAGTATTGACTGCTACAGATTCTGCATTTAGTATTCAGATTTAAGCAGCATACAGTAATTATGGCTTAGAACCACATATTTAAAATGAAGCAGAAGAAAAACAGGAAAAACATCAGCATATAACATTTCTTGCAGCTTCACATTGCTTTAAGCAGAGAGCTGAGAACTTGAAATCATTACAGTATTGAAAATTTTTCACAGTGTTTCAAACATTAATTACAGTTCTTTGCACCCATTTTACTGATATCTAATACTGTCTAAATTCAAGACTAAATTCAAAGAATTAGCACTGTGAATTTAGCCCAAGGTATATACATACCTATTAAAGGTAAGTATACTAGAGGTGGCGACTGAACCTCTTAGGGCTCTGCATAAGAACATTTTCCAACCTCAATGAAAGAGCATGCAAGAGCTGATGAATGAAAGATTTTACAGACAAGTTTTTAAAATACTGGGTTGAATTAGAAAAAAAAGACTTATTTCACAAATCACTTTCTCACTTAATTTTACACTTAGCAGTGTGTCCAATATAATTACTCATAAAAAACTGCCATATGATTGAATTTTTCTCTTTATCCAAAAAGCAGTACCAGCATCTGATGTTCTACTGATTAGAATCTGGCTCAATGTCTGAAATGGAATTTTCCTGAAAAGAAATAAAAAAATCCTATGTTAATTCTGAGAGAATGATTTCAGAAAGAGAAGTGTAAACATTTCCATACCTTCACTGAAACTGGAAACATTCATCAAAACAATAGTAATTACATGTGTAAAAATTGAAATGTGCTAAATTGCAGTGAGACTTTCAGAAAATGTGGTGGGATGTTAGGGGAAATTACATAGAACATGAAAATAATCATTTCTGGAGAACTAAAGAAAAGTTTATGTAACTTTTCCTATGAATTTTTTTCCTATTACATTTTTAAGATAAATGAAACCCAATACCAGACTATTCACAGAAAGTCTTAAAAGCCACAGCAGCATTAGAAAAGACATAATGGTGGAGAATAATGCAACAAAATTGACTGATGTGAACTTCCCAAGTGGTTCTGACAAAGGACCATGACTTTTACAGCACAGTGAAATTAATGCTGACATTCATATTTATTTATTTATCAAATAATTTGCTCTTTCTGGAAATATTTATAGAAACATAAATCAAAGACTGAGCAATAAAAAGTTTCTAATTCCTCAGAACGTACCCCTAAATTCTTAAGAGGACACATTCTGAACAAATCCAGTAATTACAGATTATAGTTACTCAAAACACCTGCAACTAGTGATACAGAATTTATGTCACACCCCAAAACAGACCTCCTCTTTCACATTCAAAGTTAAGGAGTTGGGTGTAGAAAATCAACTACAGTAATGAATATACCCTGGATTTGCAAGCAATATTTTAATAAGTCTCAAACCATGACTGCTGCACAGGATTAAAGGCAAATCAACAATTTTCAGAACAAAATAATTACTGTGCAGACCACATATTTGTTCCCTTCCCTGCCAGGTAAAATTGAACTAAAGTATAACGAAGTTAACACAGTATCAACACAACACACAAAGAAGTAATACAGACTAGTATTTTCAACAAATGGGTAACAAAGAAAAGGGAAAAGGCAGACACACATATAAGCAATGACTGAGAGTATGCAGTTAGATGCATGAAAGGTTATTAAAATGCCTTAAACAGGAGCAGTAGCTTGAACTGTCTCCAGCTGGATTCCACCACTGCACTGTTAAATAAATCTAATGGAGACTATAACCCTGAAAAGATATTAAAAATGACCAGCAAACACTGACTCAAACTGCAAAACTGGAAAAAGCTGGACAAGTCTGGAAAGAAATCTGTGGACAGAATGAAAAATGGAATTGGGAGGCCACGATAACCAACCAAACAAAAAGAATGAAGATCCAAATTACAGCTGATGTATCAACTCACAGTATATTAACTGAACAGACTGAAGATCCTACTAGCCCTCGGTTCATTATATTCTTGACAGCGATGCTGAGATTTTTTGAATTCTCTGTTTGAAACTGGACATCTAGAATACTTGCACACTTAAGAGATGAATGCCTGAAAACAGCTAGAGAATCTGAGCCTTTCATTTTATAAGGCTATCTTAGATTATTATGCGTAGCCTTTCATTGCAAGAGCAGATATGCTAAAAAACATAGTTCTCAATGTGTCCAAAAAACCTCATTAATAAGAAACATGAAGTAAATCTGAACAGAATAGTTACTGTTTACACATTTATTTAAAAATAATTTTTATTCACTATCACATCCTTTCCAAAGGGCAGGCTACTTGCTCTAATAAATCAAGCTTTTTACACAGTGTACTAAAAGAATGAACTGAAAACATTATGTCCTTTTCAATTCCACCCCACCTTCAGCATCTTGAGACATCCCACTACTCTAAAACCTACTTCTGGGCCACTGGCTAGCTCAGCCTTGCCCTGCACTGTCTTCCAAACTGTCCTTTTCCCCAGTTTTAACTTCTATACATAAAAATGGATTAGTTTCTAACAACTTCTGTAGTGTTCTCACACTTCTACATAGTACCTTGTGAATGTTCATATTCTCATTTCACCTGCAGAACTATCCCCATCCTTTCACAAATATTTTTATAAGAATTCCTTCATTTGAAATGCCACAGCATTTATCAGACCATAATTTGGAGAAACTCACACTGACTTATATGATTTCTACATAGTTCCATTTCTATACACTGACTTCTATGATTTCAGCGCAACAGGAATACCATTTGCCCACCCCACTCTTTTTATTGTTGTGCAATATAATTTAATGTAGACAAAACCAAGCTAGGACATAAATCACATCTTCTTCTCCTTGAAGAAAAGTTTATTCACTAACCAAGAACAGCTGACAGAGAAAGCAAAGAAATAATAAACAAAAAAATAGAGAAAAATGTTTGAAAAAAAGGATGTGGTAGACTGAAATATGGAGGAAGTCCCCTCAAAGGACACAGAAGTTTAACGTACATCCCTTATGATTCATTGAGTAGGTCTGAAGTTAGATGAAACAAAACAAATTCACAGTAACATTTGTTAAGAGTAAGAAATTAATTTGTTAGCCATATGCTTCTGATGTTACAAAAATGACAGTGAACTGTCCTCTAGTTTGGAATGGGACCTGTCCCTTAGGCTGTAACACGTGAACGTGCCTGGGAGTTCACAACAGAATGTGAGAGCTAGTCCAGCTGCACAGAAAGCGTCTGTTCTTTCGGAAAATAACAGGTGGGTCTTCTCCAAAACCTTCTGCATGGTAACTAAAAATCAGAAGATGTATTTCTCGGGATGGCAACTTACAACTGAAGTGCTGATTAAAAGAGGTACCTTAGACATATGGAGATAAAGATAGTGCTGCCTAGTTATATCAAACGCTGCCAGAAAGATTTTTAGCACCAGGGGTTTTTCATTTGATCTTTTTTCTGTTTTTATTCCTTCTTCAAAAAGGGTGCATATTTTCCAGTTCAGTTTCTCTCTTGTGCCCAGACAGTAGATTTCAACTTTTGAAATGGCAACGCCGGAGTAGGAGGAAACTGTTTCTAGAAGCTTTGGAAGTGCACAGCCCTTGAAATTTAAAATTGCTTTCCTTGTACCTGCATTAACAGGCACACTGTGAACTTTTAAAATAATACAGAAAACAAAGCACATAGCTCACCTCATAGTAACTTCGCACAGCATTGCAAAATGCTTCATCAGCTACGATTTGTGTCTCCCCATTCAAAAAGGCCTGGAAACGTTCCTTCAGTAACTGCAGCTGCTGCTTGTTGAGCTATGCAAGAAAAAAAAAGAGGAGAGAGAACAGTAATACATGTAGTTAGTCTCAAAGTGAAAATTCACAGCACTATACACACTTAGAAGCTGTGAACAGGGAAGAAAAGGCAGAGGCCCCCTGGCCCCCTGGCTCCCCAGTGAGTGGCAGCTCTTTGGAGTCTCAGCTGGGCAAGTCAGGGTGTGGCAGCCAGACATGCGTGAACACAGAATGCAACTAAACCTCTGCCCTTTCCCTGGTGTCCTCGGGATGTTACAAGTAAGTCTGCATGGATGCATCTGAGGAGTATTTTACATGCATATGCTGAATATAATGGTTCACCTTCCCCATGGTAGCAGCACCAGCTAATAAAACTTAGCTCCAGTCTTCAAATATGTAATTTTTTTTCAGCCTTCAAATAACTAAATAAAAACAACTGAGATGCCTCAACTTTTTTGAGTAATGCAGGCACTACCACTGGAATGTTTCAACAAATGCTCACTGTGAAGAAAATGGACTTCTAGCCAGTGATGCTGTAACACTGTGAACGACATGAAACAGCTAATCTTGGGGAACAGCAGCCAAAAGGCTCCAAGACTGACAGCAAATGACATTTGGTGGACTTCGTATCAAAGTTATGACATACAAACTCCTTGAAGGGCACACTACATGGCCTAAACCCTGCAACCAATCCATTTCTATCCAAGTTAAATATTATGGGGAAAAAGCAAAATCTGAAAGCTCTTCAGAGATCCAGACACAGATCTTTTGCCAAGGTTCCTATCAACTCTTGAAATATTTAGTAAGATGCTTCTCCTTATCAAACCTGTGAGAAGTCCAAATATCACATCAAATGACACTGCCACTAACATATCAATATAACAAAGCAACAGGTAACAATAGCTATTTTGCTTTTCCGGCATGTAAAAACTCATATAAAGCCTTCCCTGAACTTTAAATTTAACATTAAAGAAAATTCAAAAACAACTACTCAAGTTTCTTCATCCTTCCTGTATTTTGCTTAACTAAACCAAACAAACACATAGCCAGAAACTGGAATATTTTCCCAGAGGGAAAGAAGTTTTATTTGTAATGGCTAACCTGAAGCAAATAACACTGGCCCAATAGCATAATCATTTCTTTCTGAAGAACTTTTTGGCATCTACAGTAAATATGGTGACCTTAGGCCTTCAGGTCTCTTATGTCAACACTTTGAAGACATTTAAGATAAAACACTGTTATAAGATCAGCAAAATCTATCCCGACAATGTGCCTACCTTAGACATCCTCTATTTTCTTCATATCAAGGGAGAATTTTCATCCTACACAAACTTTGTTAAGTTTGCAGACTCGTGTGCATCTAGGAAACATGTAGCAGTTTTCTACAAAACTCTCCAAATTGACTGCACACTGAAAGCTGTTCTATTTTGACAGGAAACAATAGTTTAGATGCCATCTAAAACTTGGTATCAGAAATCCTCTGAAAAATAATGAAATTTAGACAATAGCAATGCAAAGCCAAGGAACTATGCCTTTGAAAACAAAATCCAAGCTAGTTAAAACTACATGATAATTCTGCTCCTCATCTTAATGGAACAATTAATGATACGGAGAAAGCCCCAAGAGACCCCTACAGAAAAAAAAGCCTCCTGTTGAGGCAAGCAAACTTTAACAGAGGTTGCTGTGACTTGGATAAATTTCCTGCAGGAGCAGCCTGACACTTGACACAAGCCATTCTGTACCATTGCTAGTTAAAAATCAATGAGAGAGAAGTATTCATATTTCATCTGTTCATCCACCAAAAACGGCATCTATCCCTCTGCCTGCCAAACATCCATTCCTTGCACAGAATGTGCACCACAGATGTTAGCTGTTTCTAACAGAAATCAAGCTTTATTCCCCTTATTCTTCTCTCATTTTTTAAATATTTTAGACAAGTTGAGATACCAGAAAATGGAAATCATTATGGACGGTTTGAATTTTTTTCCCACACACTTGTTCTTGTGGGGAACTTAAAAAAGAGATGAGCACTCATGCAGATAGCGCCCCACTGCTGAGCAAGCAGCTCCTTCATCCCATGGAATATTCACAGCTCTGCCACAAGAACATGTGGGCTTCCTGCCAAGGCAATTATGGAAATGTGTTTTCATGCTTGCAGACTTCATTCTTTAGGTGATTTGCTTGTCTATTACCCACATATCAAACAAAAACATTATGAATAAGGCAATGAAATATAAATTCAATTCTAATTTTCTCATTTATAACCATCATTGTTCAGCAAACCGAAATGCCTTTAAAATATTTAATATATGGCTTTCATAGTCACTACTTTAGGTAGCAAGAGAGTCTAAGGGTTGAGTGGCATTTTAGGATTACTGTATATTTCTCAAATTACTTATGTTTTATTGCAAAATCTAGATGTGCAGAATAAAAGTCCTTCTACAAAACTAAACAATAGTAATATTTCCAAAGGAAAATATGAAAAGCTACAACTTGCATTAAGGATGAGCTCAAGTCTATTTTACACGTCCCAAGTACTGTCATATATAGCAACACAGTTGCATTAACTGTCAAGATACAGAATAATTTATAGTAGTCTTCTGCAGCATACAGCTCCTCTGGGTTTTTTCACTTGTCAGAATATTAACTGTACAGTGAATGCTCTCTCATCTCTTTTTTTTTTTTTCAGTCATTTTTAATGAATTCATTAACACTCTTCAATGTTCAGCATTTAAAAATGAAACAAAACTAACAGTAGACATAGTAGCTTAGAAATGCAGAGAAGAAAGGGAAGTCTAATTGCATTGGAATGCTGTAATAGCAAAAGGAGAGAAACAGGCAACTGTAAAGGACATTAAATCTTAGACACTGCCAGCCAGCTCAACCTGTTGAAATCTGGGCTGCCTTTGAAGTTGTCCATCTTGGTCAACACGGAACAAAAGATGAGGGCATCACACACAACCAGAATCCAAGGGGAATGCTTAAACTTCAGGGCAGTAAGGATGGAAACATTCTCTTTGGTAGGAGTTCACATAATGGAGCTCAAAATCCTTCTGCAGGAGCACTGCCTTTCCACTGCATGTGCCCTTTCCTTCTCTGCTCTTTGCAAGACTCATACACATCAGACTTTTGCTTTCGGTCCCTCACAACTTCCTCTCATCTTCACTGTCAGTGCTTCTGTTTCCACATTTTAATTCTAACAGAAAGAACCATGAACAGGAAATTTAAACTAAAAAAATTACATGACTTCAGGTACCCCCAAATGGAACCTGAACTGTGAATACCACCTGAAGTGTACAGCAAAGCCTCACTGATTCTGTCGCTTTCCATCAACCTGCCTCAGTTTTGTATTTCTTACTTGGATTTCGCATTCTCAGTGGTAACAAATCTGTTGTTGTAACTCTGTGTGATACTTCATAAATAACTACTTCTTCATGGGAGAACGTATAACTAAATTCCAGTGACTCAGAATATCAAGTCTGATCGCATTCTGAAAAACAACTGAAAAGAAGCAAAGACAAATTTAAGGGAAAGCAAGATTAACTGCCCTGAAATTTGTTTTTTCTTTATTGCAGCCACACAACATATAATTTTTTCCCCTCCATCCCTCTGCCTTCAAAAAAGGTAGCTTTTTTCACTTTACATTTGCTAATCTTAGTAGACTATCAAAGAATGAAAACGTATTTATGGCAAACTTCTTAAAGAGCTATTTAATTAAATTAAGAACTTTTTTCAAGCTGCAGTAGCAATTTAACTTTTTATAATTTGCAGAGAAATACAAAGGTATGAAAGAGTCTCAAGCACTTAACTATTAAAGAAACTTCTCACCTTGCATTTAACATTTCAAAGAAGTCTTATATATCCAAATATATTCCTCTTTGAGTACCAATTTAAAGAATTGCTTTTTCCCTTTTAAGGTAAAACTTGGATACTAAAACCTAGAGGCATTTCTGGTTTAGCTGCACTCATACCTTTAAACAATTTCAATAAATGGATTTTACACAGAGTTTAAATTCTTATTTTTATAAGAAGCTGCATTTCAAATAGATCTGGCAGCTTAGAGATTTATTTCAATGTCACAAGTTCTACTTTCTTAAATAATAAATCCCAAAATGAAAGGAAAGGAAAAATGAGGCATCTGTGCATTTGTAACACTGACACTGCTTATTTCTCTTCGAAAGACAGAAGGAAAAAAATAAAACCACAGCTTCACCGGGTGTGATGCTCGATTAAGAGCATCCTCATCTGCTCTCCCTGCCCACGTAAGCAGAGCAGCTCACTACTGCCCTAACCCCAGCAGCCGACCGCAGCCGGCAGAGACATCACTCACAGCACCGCTGTCCCCTGGGAAACTCAGGGCTGGAAACTGCACAGGGGTACGGCGGATGCTCGGGAGCATCATCCCCTGCTCCCCACGGGCACGGCCAGCTCCGAGCTGGCACCGGGGCGGCAACACTGAGCCATTGCCACCTTGTGGCCATCCCAGAAACGCGGCAGGGTGCGGGGCTTCGCACTCCGACCTGGGATCCGTGCGAGCAGCAACAAGCGGCCCCGACCCTAACACGAGCAACAGCATCGCTTCTGCTCCCCGCCCGCGCTGCAGTGCGAAATCACCCTTTCTCAGACCATATGGGTATTTTAGGGAAATAGCAGGAGGTGATGACTGCAATTACAGACAGAGCTAGATAAAATACTTCTTACCGAGACTGCAAAGAGACAGGGGTAGGGAGGAGCTAACCAAAGAGCCCCTTCTGAACCCTCAGTGCTGCAATGTGCAGCACCAAACATGACTTAAGTCCCTGAACACTTCCAAAACATTGCAAGCTTTGTTATTTCAAAATTACACCATTTTTGTACAGTGCCTTTGACAACAGCTTTGTAAATACTTTAGTCAAAACTACACTTTTTGAGACCAGAGTGGAAAAAAAGCCCAGTGAGGGTTCCCTCAAACACCTGTCACTCCCTTCAGCTTCAGTTGGGAGATAAATTTTCATCTCCTGAATGAACAGAAATTAAGGTTCAAATAAATCCTTTTTGGGTCAACTTCTTACACACTTCTTTGTACATAGCTTTGTTTCTTGTCCTGACATCTTGGAAAAAAGAAAAAAAAAAGGAGTAGAAATTAAGTCAAGGACTAACCATCCCTCTTGCCCACACCCTCAGCTAGAACAAAATCTACATGAGACAACATGTGACATGAGACAACAATGCATTTACAGCAATGCTCAATTTAACACACTGCTTCCAGGACAAAAAAAATTAAACTACCCATAATTTCCTAGCAATTCGAATAGGCCATGTGTTCAAGGCTCAGACATTTAGCAGGTCCACCTGCACATCAAACCAAGCTTTCAATCTATGCTGCACATGCATAAAAGGAGCATTTGTGTGCTTCACATGTTGCAGTCTTTTTTTTTTTTTTTTT
>VXBX01000994.1:1226328-1282410 GCA_013400415.1 Scytalopus superciliaris
TTTTGTTTTCTATTATTTTCTTCTGCCTTGAAAGGCAGCTGGTTAAGTGCCAATCTAACTTCCATTCACTTTGCCGCCTCACCTTCCTGAATCCTCCAACTGCAGTAGAATGTTAAGGATGTTGAGTTCAGCAACTCCCTCCCTGTGTCTCCTCTATAAGGTCTTCCAACTCAGCTGGGAGACAATACTGGTCAGCCATCACAGCAGCTCTCCTCTTCTCAAATGAGCCTTAAAAATGACAGGACAGCATCTAACAACACTTGAAACAAGTCTCACTCTTGCTGACTGACAACCAAGAGCTACCCAACCCTTCACTGCAGACCAACTCCACTGTAACTCCAGCTTCCCACTGCCCTCCATGGTGGTGGGGAAGGCTTTATCCACAAGGTGAGACTCTGGAAAGTCACAAACAGTTCCTCTGTGAAAGCCTAGAGCAAGGCGTGAAGCCTTAGGCTGAACACATCATTATCCTTCCAGAAAAACAAAACGCCTGTGCCACATCATTTGCCTGTTAACAAGCTTCATTTCACATTGGTGATGAAAATAAGTCTGCAAGCAAATAGCCAGTTATAAACAGTGATTCTCACTCTATTTCCCCTTCTTCTCCCCCACCTTTCCTCCTTTTCCAGCATCTGCCTACACACGAATAATACTTGTATTTCAGAGCAAAGATAGAGTGTTCATTTATAGTGAATTACTTGAGAGATTTTCTTCTGCAAAAGACTAAACACTATTAGAAAATATCAGTATGAAGACAGAGGTGATAGCTGTGATTACTGTGCTGAATTATGCAGGTCTTAATTATGTGCAATAATGGTCCTATACAGCATGGGGGTGGCACACAATATATGCTGCCCTTTACTATTCATTGCATAAACCAGTTTGATTTTCTAAAAAAAAAACCCCGATAAATATTTTGCTGTCACTTAGCAACCTTGGCTGTTCTTTGATTTTCTTAAAGTTGAAGTTATTCCAAGTAAAACAGTGTCTGTAAGGATTCTGTTTGCTGTCACTCCATGCACACTACCCTGTGTACATAATCGTTGTGCAACAATTCAGTGCCTTGGAGCATCAAATATCAGATTACCCAAACCAGCCAATACATTTTACCAAACACATTTATCATTCTTTATAATCTAGTAAGCTCAACATGGCATTTACTTTTCTTTGCCTGACATTTTTTTAAAAAACTGGAACACTACCAATAATTTACTGGTCATTCAATTCCACTTACAGTGTGTTTCACTGTAAGTTATAAATATTTTATGCACTGTTAAGATTAAATATTTTCACTGTCCAGAGCAGCATATTCAAGGTTCTTTGACAGAATTGTCAAACATTTTACAAGGAACAGAGGGTTTCAGGGTTGTTTTTCTTCAGGGAGTAGAAGGGATGGGACAAAAATCATAGGCAGGGAACAAAGCCAAGTCTGATTTATGTGAAGGCATTCAAGAGTACCTCACTGACCTCCAAAATATAAAATTAAAGACAGCTTTCAGAGAGGTCAGACTGGTACCTGAGAGAGAAAGAAAAATAAGTATTTTGAGAATAAATAGGAACTAATGTTTTGTGGAGGGAAAAAGAAAATCAGACTTTCTTAATTTTTGGACAGAAGAATGAAAATATATAAAGAAATACAGAAAGATTTAACTGCCTAGAACTTGCTCTCAGCAATGATAGATTTATCACTAAAAAAAAAAATCAAGCTTTTACAGACTATGATACATTAGAAGGAAAGCATCTGCTATGTGTTTTTCCTAAATGCAGTAAATATCACACCCCAATAACAGCTATCTCTGCTGAAATGAGGTTGTCAGTACAGCTGCAATCATTTTCTTTGTACCTACTCCTACTATCTGAGATTTGCTGTAGAATTTAGCTGACAATCATCAGCTAGATTTATAATATTTTAGTTGTTTCCTCTGTGCTGCATACTTCACCGATCTCCTTTGAGTCTGGAGTGGCTGCACAGACACACTACACCTAGGGCACTGTTTTGCTGTCCCTTGTGCCACCACTCTTTCACACCATGTTCCATGCAGAGTATATAGTGACAATGCAGCTTTACTTGCTACTGCCAGAGTTACAAGAAGATAAGTCATGCCTGAAAGCTCTGCTAGCAAAGCTTCCAGCCAAGAAAGCTGATGATGGCTCACGTGGTGACCGTGAAAATTCTGCCTAGTAGGGATGCACACAGCGATAGTTGCCCACAGTGGGAACTTCAGCTGCCACTGCATTTCATAGAATCATAGAATGGTGCGGACTGGAAGGGACTTTAAAAATCACTCAGTTCCAATCCCCTCACGGTGAGCAGGGAACCTTCCACTAGACTGGGCTGCTCAAGGCCCTATCCAACCTGGCCATGAATGCTTCAGAGATGGGGCAGCTCTGGGTAACCTGTTGCATTGTTTCCCCACCTTCACAGTGAATTTCTTCCTAATATCTAATCTATACCTATCATCTTCCAGTTTAAAGCCACTACCCCTTGTCCTATCACTATGTGCCCTTCTGAGAAGTCACTTTCCAGCCTTCCTGTAGATCCCCATTAGGCACTGGAAGATCCCAGTGAGGTCTCCCCAAAGCTTTCTCTTCTCCAGGCTGCACAACCGCTCACTCATTCTACATAGGAGAGCTGCTCCAGCCCTCTGATCATCTTTGTGGCCCTCCTCTGGATTTGCTCCAACAGCTCCATGTCCTTCTTATATTGGGGGCCCCAGAGCCAGACACGTCACTAAAGACAGAGTCTCATGAGAGCAGAGGAGCAGAATCATATCTCTCAACCCGCTGGCCATGCTTCTTTTGATAGAACCCAGAGCATAGTTGGCTTTCTGGGATGCCAGTGCACATTGCTGGGTCATGCTGAGCCTCTTCTCCATCAACACCACCAAGTCTTTCTCAGAGAGCTGCTCTCAATCCACTCTCCACCCAGGCTGTATCTGTGCCTTGGATTTCCTGAACCCATGTGCAGGATCTTGCATTGGCCTCATTGAACTTCATGAGGTTTACACAGGCCCGCCTCTCAAGCCTGTCAAATTTCTTCTGGATGACGTTCCGTCCTTTGGGTGTGTTGAATTCACCCAGCCAAACCTCCTTCCCTGAGCAATACTAGGCTGAAGGTACATCATGCTGTTCCAGACCTTGTTCAGACAAGTTCCACATATCTCCAAGGATGAAGATCCTGCAGATTCTGTGTTTAACCTGCTCCAGTGCTTTTTCTGAAGTTCTCCTTCAGACCCCTAATATTTAGTCAGAAGTTCCGTATCACGGCTTGTGACTGTTCCTTCCTGTTCTTTTCTTGTGCACCACTATAAAGAGTCCATCTTCCCCACAGACTCATCCCCCTTAAGGACTGCAAGACAGCAGTTAGCTTCTTAACCATGGCAGACCTCTCTATCTCCCCTTGTTTATAAAGTCTTCCACCTCTCTAGTCATCTCAGGGGACCCTGATGGACTTCTTCCAGATAACTGATTCCACTCCTCTACTTGGGGACTCAAAAGTGGACAGATCATTTCAGATGTGGCCACACCAGTGGATGGAAAAATAGAGGCACTTGCCTTGACCTGCTGGTTGCACTCCTGTTAATGGAACTGAACACGCAGCCAGCCTTCATTCCCCCAACTCACACTCTATTTGCTCTCCAACAGGTTTCCCAGATCCTTTGCTGGAGAAAGCCTAGCCAGGTCTCTAGCCTGGAAGTGTGGCATGGCTTTTCTCTGTGATGAACAGCTGTAAATTTTTGATGACTCATCTGTTCAGGAAGTCAGAAATCCCCTGAACAGCAGCCCTGCTCTTCTGCTATCAAGTGCTCCTCTCAATCTGATGTCATCTAAAAAGGTGCCAAGGCTGCACTCCATTCCATTTTCCAAGCTAATCTATAGAATCATATAGGTTGGAAAAGACCTTTAAGATAATCAAGTCCTACACTTTTTTATTATATGTGTACAACAACATCTTTTGGACAACACACCTGTACCATCCTCCAGTTCATCATCCCAACAGAAACATGAAAATACCAGTTCCTTATGGAGACTGGAAAGATAAATTGACAGTACATAAACTGTGAATGGTTATTTTTGAGTAAAACTTCTTGGTTTCCCTAGAACTAGATAGGAGCAGACAGTCCACATCACTGAGTCACTCGTCAGGTTAAGGGAAATAAAACCTAAAAACTACCTCATTAATTACATGCCTTCAACTCCAACTAACAAATCAATGTAAAAAAAAATTAAGATCAGTGGGTAGCACAGACATGTATCAACACCTTGCCAAAGTTCATTGTAGGTACCAAAAATTGTCTTGGGAGACTAGACAAGCTTATGGAAGAGAACTCTAGTGCAGATTATATGTGCAGAAATGTTACACACTAAATACAACACCCATTCCCCCTATTTGGTGTAGAAAATCCCTGAGACTAATACAATTACAGGAATTACAACATAAACTTGCTCTATTTTCAATCTCCATCTAGGCATCCGATTAAAGCACCGTTAGAAAAAGACTAGTTGGCTAGATGGACTGGTTTTCTGATGCAATTAACAAACAGAAGAAATTAAAGAAACAGAGGTAAACCCTGGACTGTAAGGTCATTAACAGTTATGTCATCACATCATACAGACACATACTTTACACATGGCAATACACAACCCAATACAGCTATTGTATGGTAGAACTAGGATGCTCAAAGAGCATAATATTAAAGACCATATTAAAAAAAACAAAAAAATACCATGCTAACCCAAGTGACCTTCAGAGTTTTTTTTGGCACGGACACCTCTGCTGTGAAAGAGACTGCAGTTGAATGAACTATCAAGGTATCATCTGACCCTGTATACTTCTATTTGTCACATACTCTTCTACCTTGGAAACATGCAGTGGTAGAAAGGATTACTGTTTTGAAATCCTCTCCAAGTTTCACAAGATGAGCCTTCAAATATTTTCATCTCCTACTTTTCTATGAGCCTCAGGAATGCATTTATTGCAAACATCTAGACAACTATCTTAACAATAAGGATAAACATCTGCATAGGCAGGACAATAAACATCCTCCATGACAGACACATCCAAGCCCCTGACTACATTTTATTTATCAGCATGTAATACGAATTTGAACCAGCACAGCAGATGATATCATGAAAACGACAGAGATGAAACTAAGCAACTGCACACGGCAACCAACCTGCAGTAACATTTCTGTAAAAGCAAGGAGAGCACTTCTCATGAAAGTACTCCCGCTCCAACCTCTCAGCCCCATCTCCCAGAGCTATCTCAGGGAACCAATTTTCATAAGCCTACAGGATTTCAGTACTCATGAACTCACAAAGTTTAGTTTTGTGTTGCATTATAAAATTGCACCAGAGAAATGTCTAGAAAGTAGGTAAAAGTTTTAACACATCTCTCACCAACACCCATGTACCCATGTACAACTACGTATTCTCTACCATAAGTAACTCTGAAAGTTTATGCTTCTGTCTCAGACTTTAATATCTCATGTGCCTAAAACTCCCTCTCATTTCCCCACCTCTCCCAACTATACAGACCAGCCTAATAGAAGGCATTTATATTTCCCCACAAATCTTGTTCTCCTTACATTAAAAAACCATGATTGCGAAAGGATTATTCAATATTGGCAGTCAATCTAATACACTCACATGGAAATTCTTAATACACCATTAAGTTTGTTCATCAAGATATGTAAGAGATTCTCAACCATTTGAAGATTTAAGTGCAAAGGAACATCTCCCTGGACCAAATGTTCTATCAGGAAGAAATGATTTGAAAAAAAGAACAACAGGATATATTGTTACACGCACATAATTAGGAAATTGGACTAGATCCTCACAGTCCTTCTGGTCAGTTTGCAGAAAGTTCTCAAGGCTTAATTTACACAACTGAAACCATCAGGTGAGTGATACAGATTTATAATGACATGATTGCAGATTTAAGCAGTACTCCATTTCCAATTCTCGAGCTGATACTAGTTTTGAATTCTCAAACTGAAAAACACCAAAGCCTTCCAAAAGGGATTCAGTGGTAACATACATTCCTCGGGAATATTAATATCAAACATGTTTTGTCAGGTGTCTATGTACACTGGACTCAATTAATCCTCTCTACAGCAAAATACATAGACATACTATCCAAATTTACATATTTGATCATATTGATCCAAGTATTTCAAATGCAAGATGGAGCATTCCACTGTCCATCTCACTGTGGTTATACATATACATGACTACATTGCCATCTTTTGTCAAAGTGCTATTTTAGTCTGTGAAAATTTTAAAGACAACACTCAAACATGTTGATATCTTTCTTCATAGCAGGTTTGTTAACAGATAAATTCATCAGTTACTGCAAATTCACTCAGCTCTCCAAAAAAATTACCTAGTCTCAGAACTGTATAACATTAAAATGAAGAAGGAAAACACAATACATAAATCTAAATGTAGTTTTCACACTCTAGATAAATCTGTGAGACATCACACATTAGACTGGTACACCAATGCTATCCAAAGTTTTACTTCGCTGTATGTAATCTTTGTGTAATTACAGGTCACAAGCAAGCACTTGATTAAAATTCCCTTAAAAAGAGAAATACCCTCCGCTCCCCCCCCAATACAACAAATACATGAGGTTGCACCTTCTGGTTTAAAGATTTCAAGCAATGGGATCGTTGCAATTGTTAAACATAAATTTGTAACAATAGCTAACAGATTTTATTGCCAGGCTTTTTCTGATAGTGACTCAGAACTTTCTCCTTTTTTGCTGCATTTTAACCCTATTTCTAGTTCTAACTTCTGCTATGATAAGTGATTTCCTTCACTTGGTATGTATTTGTATCATCCAAGCCTTTTATAATTTACCTCTGTTTATGAATATCTTTTTCCCATCTCATCCTTGTTCCTGTGCATTCTTTTAGAGGAAACAGAAGCTTCATACCATTTGTTCTTTTTTTTCTTTCATAATCAAGATTCTGGATTCATTTCTCTTTTCTACTTAATTGAATATTTTGCTCTTCTTAACTATTTGAAATGAACTTGCAATATTTGCTATCACACTATCTACAAATTTTAATCTACAAATTTCATTCCTAAGTGTTTAGTTCTGTCTTCCCTTCTGAAAATGCTCTGTGGTTCTCATCAAGTCCTTCTCCAACATGATGTGCACAATTGAGACCTCCAAAATTCCTTTAACTGATGAGCTTTAATTTGGTCTGCAACACATGTGTGCTCACACACCAGATAACTTGAGTAATGGACAGTATTAGTTATGTTAACATTTTTGAGTAAAATAATTGCTTTTGTTGCCTCTGCAGTAGAATGTGCTGGCCAAGTCAGAGACCAGTCCCTTCATGGTAGAGTTGAGATGAAGGGCAGCAGGTAGGTCCTGATGCTCTTGACTTGGGAGCTGCTTGCCCCTAAGCCCCTGTGATGGCTGCATGGCATGCATCAGTATCTCTTCTCCTGCTTTCCTGATCCTCAGGTCAAACATCACCCACTGACGTGTTTCCCTGGCTTGGTCTTGGACCTGCCTCCCCACCGCAGCCTCCCAGGGGACCACCAGATGGAGGCTGACCCTGAACACTGCCTTCAGACATGATCCTGACTCTGACCCCTCCACTGGCAGCCCATCTTGGTCCCCTTACATGTCAGCCTGCCCCTACTGCTCCCCAACATCCCCTTCATTTCTCTCCACTGCCCTCAAAATTATCCCTCTCCTAGCAATAACCCAGGGCCTCCACATTGGCTCTCCCCTCTCCTTCTTCTGCCTCCAACTTCCGTGACCACAGAGCTTCTAGCACGCTGCTCCGCATGTTACCTCTCCTCCTGCTCCTCCGTCAGCTGTGCTCTAGCAGAAAGGCAGAACACCCTTAAAAACAACCACCACCCTCATGAATAAAAATGTACCTTTAACATTTGAATCTATGTTACTCAAATAGAAGCAGAAACATCATTTATAACATCTCCATGTAGATCTCCAAGTCCACACTGCATAAATTTTATAAGCTATTCACTGATGTTATCAGAAGAGCTTTCATCAAGACCTTCAGGATTTTTTTTTCCAAACTTAAGCCATGTTGTATCTTTGTCTTTGCCACTTTTGTACTGTTTTCAAAATTTTGCAGTCTTTCAGCTTTCATAAATAAACCTTCTCCTGACATATCTTCTTCCTCACAGATGCTTCAGAGAGGATTCTAAAGATTTCTTCGTTGTATTCATCCCAGCTCACATGCACAAGTGGATGTCATTCAGCCGGCTTATCTAAGCAGATGACCTACAGGTCTTTTTGCTTCTTCCCTCACCTCAGGTTTCACTTAGAAAAAGGGACTGGTATTACACTGTCATTCTGGTATCTCTCCCAGGGTGCCCATGTGTCAGCTTGGGTTCAGTACAGAACACCTCAGAGGTTCACCGTGATGTCTGTGTTTGATTCCTCCTTTCTTTCCTTCTCTCACTGCTTATGGATAGACACTGCAGTTCTCAACCAGAACCAGAAATGAAATCATCTTCAGCTCAGTCCTCCTTCCAGGCAGAATTTTTGCTGCTCGCTAAATAATCTCTGTGATCCAACTTTCCCTACATTCAACAAAAGCTGCCTATGATTGAGTTATTAGCTCAATTTCTAGCTAATAAGCCCAGTACGACTGTCTTACAGAGACAGGATTATTCACCACTACAAATACATGCTCCTTCCTTTTGCCATGAAAAGAAGGTAGACAGTTAAGATGTAATTGTCATATCACCAGTTTAACAAAGATGCATTTTTCTAAATCAATTAATAGAGTAATGTTGGGGGTTACATTCCCAATATCCTTGCATTAGGATATTTTATTTTATTAAGTTTTCAAAATAATGTTTAACTAAAAATTTGTGTCCTTGAGAGTTGTATCCCAGTAACTTGTTTCCCATCAGCCCTTTAATGCAAGCAGCAGGGACCATCAGACACATTACAATGCACAATACAGCACTGAGATAAATTTAATTCTATGAAAATAGAGCATAAAAGTCTGGAGAAGTTTGGCTTTAACCTTATCACTTATCCGACTTAAAAATAAAGAGGAATAAAGCCATAGCAAATTCTGCTTTCCAACAAGAAACAGTACTGGAAGAAATCACTTTCCCACTGAAATTTCAACTTAAAAAAATAAAATATCTCATCTCCAATTATAAATCAGAGGTTAGATTAACATAAGATTTCAGTATCAGCATTACAGTCTCACAGGAAACAAAAAAGCCAGAAGACAAGTTTAATTAAGGTGTTTCCTACTCTGCAATAATGTTAGCACTAATTAAAAAAAGTTATTAAGCTGTACTTATTTCCATAGAAAGTTACTGGCAAAATGTATTTCTTTTATTGCAGTCTTGATGCCTTGAGGGAGCAGAGTTAAATGGCTGAGTCAGTCAGTAAAACAGCAAACCAATTCCCTTGCATCACGTTCTCCTCTATGCTCTGAATACTAAACAGGACAGAATATTGAAAACAAAAGCTGAGTGTTTGCCAGTTGAAACATGACTCTACCATGCTGGATGTATTGATATCTTGTTCCCTCCTCAATGAGTAAACCAAATGAATCACAACAAACAACAAGGTTGTACAGTATAATACTACAGATTTGTTTACTCCATACATGCATATTCAATGCAACAATAAATATAGGCAGTTCCTAAAACTCATTCCACAGGAAACATTTTTTTAGTATAAATTTGCAATATAACAAAAAGAATCCAATGGTAATTTTACCTCTAGGGTCTTCACTCTTACTCTGCACAGAACACAACAAACGTATTTTTTCCCTCCTCTTTTTGTACAGCCTACATATATCAAACAATGAAGAACGAAGGCTTCAAGGCATTCTCCAATGTAACAATTCAAATAATCAGGTTAGGCAAAAAATTACTTCAAGCACAAGTTCTTTCATTATAAAAACATGTGAATCTGAAGATTTACCTATGATCAATTTTTTAAAAATACATTCCTTTTTATAGTCACGGTAGGGTTCACAAGACTCTGTCAAAATAGCCCATGCCTATGAAACCTCAGTATTCCTTTCTTACATCAACAGTCCATGATTCCCTGCTAGCAAATGAAAGTGCAGTGCATCTGCAGGAATGCAACTGGAAAGAGAAGAGTGACAGAAAACTTGACAGCCTTGTACTATTGATTTAGACTGCAATAATTTCCAGGGCACACTGCGGAATCAGATTTGACAAAGCACAAGAGATCAGAAGGAAAAGGCAGCAGCATCCAGATGCAAGCCAGGTGGAACAGGGACAGATGGCAGCAGATCCAAGTGAGGGAGTCAAGTTTGAGCCAAGTTCAGTAGGTTGTCTCTTGCCAAAGCATTCTGATCAAAAGAAACAACTGTCCTTTTACTTGATAAAGTAACCCTAACATGGAAATGATTGTATGGTAACAATATTCTGCTGACCCTCAGCTCAGCCCAGGAACCAGCCAACAAGTGATTATGTTCATTTCCTCTTTTCTAATGCTTGCTAAAGATCAAATCACTTACACCAGTGCCAAGGTTTCTTCTGGAATGACAGGACACAGCAATAAATGAATTCCATTTTTATCACCTCTAAATGTTAATTCAAACAAGATCACTTCTTTGTTGAGAGGACAATGCAGCATCTAATAACTTTTTTCAGATAAGTGTATTACTAAGTCTGGAACTGTTATAAATATCCCTTATTAGCTTGGCACAGATTGTTCATTAAGGTTTGAAAGGGAACAGAATTTACATAGTATTTTGGGATATGTGCATTTCTTAAACTCAGTGCAGAGGGGAAAAAAAATTAGTCAGATGAACATTAAATAAATATTGTAGAAGCCTTACAATTCTGATTAGGAGCTAGCTAAAGAAAACAGACAAGGAAAAGTAGCACATGGTCACAGGAAATCAACTTGCAAGAAACATTATTAGAATTCAACAAACACTTATTTAGAAAACAGTAATCAAGAAAACAATCTAGAAAAAGAATATTATAAATACAGTTTGGTAACTGCTTACTAAACTGTTTGGATTTTATGTACACAATAAACAACTTCATCAGAGGGTATTAATGAGAGGATGGAGTCTGTCAACCAGTTTTTACACTTTATGAAATCCCTTCACTACTGACAACCTAACACAAGACAATAAAACTTACTGTGCTTAGTTTCTACTTATACTAGGACAATTTACTTTATAATGTTAAGAAATAGAGGGGGGAAATGTACACAAATCAAATGGGTTAGCCACGAACAAACAGCTGAAGTCTGAAGCACCGGATTCACCAGGGTTTCTGGACTGAAACTGGCCAGCTGCAATTCAAGGACAAAGCAAGCACCAAGGGGAAATGTCCTGTGCAGGACTTTCATAGAAGAGTACAAAAAGGAAGAAATGAGAAGGAAAAAGCTTTAAGTAAAACCCTGAGTACAAGAGCACTCAGAGAATTGACCTCAGAGTAAGATGGGCTGCAGGTAAGTGAGCAGAGATGTGATTTCCTACTTACTTTAGTTATTCCTGAACATTCATTAAAAATCTACTGGGAACACTTCCACTTCATCCTTCTGAAATCAATTTCCAAATTTATGAAGTGTGGAAAAAGCAGTGAACTCTTCTCAATTCACCTTTACTTCTACACTGACAAGTATTTGCAGTATGACGTGATTGATTAACATATTAAAAGTTACAGTTCCAAGAGTCATTTCATTCCCTTAACTTGCTATCAACATAACATATATAAAAATTAAGTATCCAAGTAACATAGGAAGAAAAATAAGAACCTACACATACAGCCATCAGCCCTCTTTATTCCTAAAGTCCAAACATTTCATCACAAATTTTGCAATATGAACACAATAAACTGAAAAAGGGATTTTGTACACATTTTATTGCCTTAATCTTCTACAAGTCTTTCTATCTTTGCCACCCTCACATGGAGTAAAGTTTTCCTAAACAAAGGGGTGGGGAGGAATGAAATAAGAATGTTAACTGCTTTCTGTTTAGTTAAAAGAAGAGAGAGAGATGAAAACAAGAAAGCAGAGACATACCAAAATTGTGTAGTTGACAATCAACAGCTAAAACTGCTGGTTAAATTAAACACTGGTTTTGCCTCCAAAACACTAAGCTACTCAGCAAAAATTTAAATCTTCAAGGACTTACTACAAATCAGAAGCAAACCCACTGATGATCTATCTCAGCTCTTCCTGAAGTATAGTTTTTGCTCTTTATTCTTTCAGAGTATTTTCAAAAGAATGCCCAAAACCCACACAGTTTCTCATATGGTTACAATTACGTCATATGAAGCAAATAGGGTATATTTCAAGGAAAATACATAGCAATTAGGCTAAATTGCAACAACTGCCTTTAATGGATTAACACACTAAAAAGCAGGCAGAGACTACCTAGGGAGGGTAGTCTGACAGTACCAAAAGTCAACTCTGCCACCATGAGTAGCTCTCACAGTACAGGATCATTTCCAGCGTAATTTACAATACTTAGCAGCATGTTTGCAACTCTAGTTGTGACAAGAGCCCATATATTCCAGCACACTGGCATGTGACATTGCGAGAGTCACTTCACAGTTCCAAATCATATCCCAAAATAAGCTTTCCAACCCACTGTAATTGGTGTACCTAAGCATAGTTCTTTCTAGGATTTTCGCAACAGTTGCTTATTTTTGGGCAATGTCATCAAAGCTCACTGTGTCCCACGCTTTTGAGACACATCTGTTTTCCTGTCCGTGTCTGAATACACCATACAGTTGGTATGCATATGCCCAAATAAATCAATCCAAAATTTCTTGGAAGCATCAAGCATGCTGTGCAAGTACACACCATTTGTGTATTTATCATGCACAAAAATCAAAGAAAAATTTAGGATGTGTGGGATATGTAGAGGTCATCTGGTCCAAACTCTCATTCAAAGCGAGGTCAACAAAGTTGTATTGCAACTACTACAGTGCTTAGGCCTTGGCCAGTGCATGCCCGCAGACCTCCAGTAAGAGATTCTCCAAAATCTCTTAGCAGCTTGTTCCAGTTCTTAACCACATTCACCATCGGAAGTTTGATTTCCTGATAACCAGGAGTTTCCTTTGTTGCAATTTACAGCTTTGGAGTTACTACCTTTTGCTGTCCATCTCTCAAAATCACCTCCACTTCTTCTATGCCACTGACCACACCTCTGCAAAAGCTGCCAGAAAATTGCTTTTGAGACCACTGTTCATGATTTCTCTAGATGTCAATAGCAAAGTTACTTATAAAAAAGATTAACACTGGAAGATATCCATGCAGAAAAGGGGAAGGCACATCAGGAAATACCTAAATGGGTCTCCAGCACATAAGATTGGTAGAAATGGGAACACTTGTTTAGTTAAAAAAGAAAAAAAAAAAAATAGCAGCACCCTTAAGTACTTAGTTTCCTGAGAGATGCTGCACACGTTTGCCTTTCTCTGGGTAACTCACCTTGCAAATATCTTTGCATTCTTTAAAGCTTCCAGCATTTCCAGACCATGCTGGCAACAGCAGAAAACATGGAAGCCAGATTCAAGGCACCACAGATCCTGTGCTAAAGGTCCTTAAAAGTGCATACGGTGATTCTGCAATCTCGCCTTTCCTGCCCGTATCACAAAATGAATTCTGATACAGTGCTTCTCCTATGCAAAGTAGTTTAACAGGATTTTCAAAACTAGAAAGAGTCACAGTACATTGGAATTATGTGTGCTAGTACAAGGCTTTTAGCTTACAGACTGCAGGCAACCTCCAGAACTGTGCCTTACAAATAGCTGAAATTCAGAGTTAATTATGCTGAAAGCCAAACTTAATACTAAAAGCAAAAAGAATAGGCAAGGCATTCAAATACAGCTAGTTATTCTTCCAGCAACACCCAGAGAAGAAAAAAATCCACAAAATGTGATTACTCTCTTGTTTCTATCAGAGTCAGATCAAACTCACTGGGGAGCAAATGTAAAAGCAAATGTCTGAAAGCACCAGTTACTGCCTGATCCACAGCAGAACAAGACAACAGCTCTGTAGATGTCTTAACTATGTTTCTAAGAGTTACTAATACAATTCGACTTTACAGCAGTGATTTTTCTTCCTACAGGGAAAAACCAGCAATACTTAATGAATATTTTAGAAGCAATGTCCTGACTGTCAAATAATAGCCTTTACGAAATGCATGGGAAGTTAAGCTGGGGAGGACTTACTATTATCTTGCAGGAGGGGTTCCACTCTGGGAACAAGTGGGGGGATGCTGTTTCAGAAGAGTTGAGTGTTTAACCACGTTATTCCAAAGTATGAGTTACCTGGATTGCTAAATATGCAGTCATCAGATTTCAATGACTCCAGAATATTTCAATTTATTTTATTAATTTTTTTATTATTCAAAATAAAGTCCATGTAAACTGCAAAGGAACTGAAGGAATGACTCCCTAATAACTTCAAAGGGTCTAAAGACTCAACCTTACATAAGTCTCTATCACTAGACATGATGGCATTAAGTGTTAATTTTATATTTATTTTTGAAGAATTTAAGTTTCATATTCTGCTTCTGTGGTCCAGATAAACAGGTGAATATATTTTCTTCCAGTATTTTTGAGAATCAATTTCCTTAAAAATCTTCATGTGGACTCTTTTGCTGACAACAGAGCATGGTTTAGTTCATACTGTGTGTACACATCAGAAATTTATCATCCTGACCAGAGAAACAGAGTATGTTCACAACCACAAATTACATTTAGTCATACATCTGCTGCACAGTTAGTGTATGTCAGCTATGGTAAGAAATGTCTGCCAAGACTCTCTGTATACTGATTCAGATATTTTTTTTCTGGTTCATCAATATGTAATTCCTTATCGCCTTCTCCACTTATTCTGCAAGAAAACGTAGGAAGGAGGACAGTGAGTTCTTGACTGGTATAGTCCAAGTGAGCTTTAACTCAGAGGCTGAATACAACAGGAAAGAAGGCAAACTTCTTATGCAGCAATTGGATCTTCCAGCTATGTTGAAAAAGGTATTAGACCACTGATTAGAATCTTTTAGTTCTTCCCTTAAAATGACTTTCCACCCTAAAATGATCCTTCCCATTCTTTCTGGTTCCTATTGGACTTCATCCTTATGACAATTGTCTTTACTGTGTTCCACTGCACCCCCACTGATTTTCTCCCTGACTTCAAAGGTCAAACATCCATCCATCATGAACAAAGCTTTCCAGAATCCTTAAGTAACAGAAGACAGTATCTCGACTATTTCAACACTGGCACAATCTACCCTTGAAAGAGGAGAAAGAAGAAAGGATTTCCTTATGCAAGTCTGGCCAGGTCTGTACCAGCACACAGGACACTAATTTCAACAGAAGAACAAAGATAAGCAAGTAATAAGAGGATTGTAGCAATTTGGAGAACAGGAAGAGTTCTCATACAAAATGGCATGGTTTTGTGCTTCAGCTGCTACCTCAGCTATTTATATTTCATCAGCGGGATAGCTGTTTGTCCAGAAGATGACCAGCTGACAGTACTGGCTTCTGCTACCTTGCCAGAGAAAAATGAAGTGGGAGAGGCAGGAATATTTGCTCCTGAAAAGCCCTCTGATCTCAGCAATGGGAGCGAGCACAAAACTCCAGATACTTAACAAACTTGCAGAAAGGAGGAAAAGCAAAAAACAGAATCACTAAGAAGGTATTACAGCCCCTTACCAGTTAAGAGCTGCCTATCAGTTACTACCACTTCCACACCACCATCAACCCGAAAGTGTCAATTTGAATAACAATGAGGAAAATAAATCTCAAAGTTCAGGGGGTTGCTAAACTTTGGCTTGAAGAGAGAACCTAGGCAAAGAGGCACGATTATTTGGAACCTACATACACAGGGTTTTTGTTTGGTGTGATGGTTTTGTTAAGAGTTTTTGTGGGTTTTAATTTTTCCCCCACTTTCCTGTTTTTCTCTTCAGCATCTGATATTTTTCACTGAAAAGGAAAGAAAAAAAGAAACACTACACTAGATCAAGTGATTGAATCTTTTTATGATTTTTGGCCCAAACTCTCTCCAATAAAGCTACATTACACCTATTTTAAACACTCTCCGTTTGGAGGAAAGAACTGATGCCCATTAGCTAGGCTGCAAGCTGTCAGGATTCCAGGATTTAGCTCTTTGCATAAAATTGCATATTCAGTGTAGCTTTGTCTCACTTAAGTATTTTAAATATTTGCTACTCCTACAAATCAGTAAAGAAATTTGGAAATGATCTGTAAATTTCACTGCCTAACATTTTGTCCTTTTAGATAAGATGCATGCAGTATTCCATAGAAGCTCCAAATCTCAACGTTATTTGCAGCAAATCCTTGAGGTTAAATCAAAGCCCTAGACTTCTGATTTATTTTTTGCTTCTCCTGAAGTTTTGTTTAGATTCTGCAGTTATACATACATACATATNAACACCATTAGCTCATCTCTCCTTCTGTAGTAACAAGCATTTGCAGGCAGTTCATAAAATGTTCTCAAGAACAGGAATTCTAGTTCTGAGGTTTAAAATGGAGTGATTATGGAATATGCTTTCAATAGTTAAAAGATAAGGAATTGTATACTGAAGCTATGTTTAAATTACCCATTCGACTAGCAAAAAACAAGAACTCAAAAGAGACCAGAATTAAATTTACTACCTTAACCTGCCTCCATTGTATCTACACACACTACTGTCACATTGAGGTCACAAAAGTAATCACAAAATGTTTTTCTCATATGATATTCATTTTTATACATAGCATATACACAGATGTGTGCATGTTTGTCCTCCCTGCATCTCAGGTACGTAGAAGACAGCTTCCATCCTGAAGTACCCCAGTGCCCCAATGACAAATTCAGCTGTTGATGTGGAGACAATTAAGCTGTTTGATTAAAAGCTCAGTAAAATTGTGTAAAAGCACAGTTTTATTAAGTCAGGGAAACCGCAATCAGTCGACACAACTCTAGTTCCACAGACACAGAATTTGTCGAGACAGAGGCAATGGGCTATTCAGTCCCAAAATCCTATTACCTCAGTCAGGATAAGGTTAAGAATTCTCATTGTATACCACTTGTTGCTGTAAAACCAGGCAGTTAAATAACTGATGGAAATCCAAACTTCATTGTTTGCTGCAATAGTGATCTCATTTACACAGATGAAGCTGAATCTCAAGAGAAAGTTTAAATAAATAAGCAGTCATGGGAAAGAACTGAACCAAGCAGTTGAACCAAGTACATTCAGATCTGTCTTACTAACCAAAACACTTCCATTAAATCTGTTGTGCAAGACTGCTTCAAAGATTTCTTTGCAGAAAATCCAGGCAGGAAATAGGATCATTAGTATTCTAATTATTGAAAGAAAAGGATGATGGTTGGCAAGTCTGGTCAAGCACATTGACTATAAAGGATACGTATCAGTGTTGAAAGAATCTGAACAAGTAGTTATCAAACTCCTTACATCCTAGAGGTCCAACGAGGACAAGAAATCAATCCAAGTGACAAATTCTGAATCTTAGAAACTTTGTTTAGAGCTCAGATTTAAAACAGCAGCAGCTGTTATTAACAATGAGAAAAAAATTGCCTTTATTTCAGAGTAGTCAAATTGTCCTTTCTAAACCTACAGGAAGCATGAGTTCCAAACAATTTTAACAAATTAATTGCCTAATCCACAATCACATGTGCAATCAATCATGTCTGTAGTCCTGGAACTTTCAATTTGAAATATCAGTTGAATCTAATCGTGTAACCATCCGTTGTTCCAATATAATCATAGAGAAATTTAGCTTGGCAGGAATGCCTGGAAGTCATTTAGTGTAACTCCAGTATCAGAACAAAGCTAACTTCAAATATAAACCAAGTTGCCTAGAGCATGAACAGGGATACAGTTATCCAGGATAATTTAGAAATCCTTCATTTTTAAGTACCATGTTGATGAATTGGTATAAGAAAAGTTTGAAGAAAAAAACCCACAATGAATTACTTCAAAGTGATCAAAATAAATGAAATTTTGTCTCTCTAGTGAGTAATCTTAAGACTGTATTTCCCAGAGAGGTAGAGGATTCTCCTTCTCTGGCAGTATTCAAATTTGTCTGGACACAATTCTGAGTAATGTGGTTTAGAGGACCGTGCTTGAGCAGCGAGGTTGGACCAGATTGCCTGCAGTGGTCCCTTTCAACTCTATCCATTCTTTAATATTTAAAAGTCTTCCTGAGTTACTCAAATCAATTCAGTATTTACCGTTGCAGGTAAGTCTCAAGACACTCTTTCCACTGTCCTGATCTGTCAAATGCACTGGAATAACGGTACTTGGCAGTTTGGTGCTTTCATAGCCTTTACAGTATAACATGGGAAACAAACACAGAATTGTCTGTTCTTACAAACTGTCATAAACCAATCTCCATCTTCCTTAAACACTGAAAAATTGTGACAAATCAGCTGATCTTATCTGATTAATTAAAACTGGGAAGTGCTTAAGAAAACATTCCTTCCTCCTCCCTCCTTTCTTCCACCCGTCTCCCCAAAAGAAAAAACAACCAATAAAAAATGTTGAAAAGCAAGTTCAATATTACAGTTAAAACATATGAAGCAGCTAGATTTGGGAGTTCACCTATCAAGAGTCAATATAAATTTTCAAAAAGCCACCAAAAATCCAACATATATGAGCAATTGTAATTCAATTGCAAATTCCTCAATATGTTCCCCATTTTTTTGGCAAATCTGTTTATACCTTCTTTCTGAGATTTCATAGAAGCATCTAGGGCAGAAATATGGGAAAGCAAAAGGCAGGAAGAATGGTACAGAGACTATACAAAAAAATTCAGGTGAAAGAGTAAAACAATTATCTGTGCATTAAAAGAAGACAAAATTGAAACCTAAATTGAGATGTATTTACAGAACACATAGTGCATCCTACAAGTAACAAACATGAATTATATAAATATGGGTCACTTCTCCCTGTTCCATATGGGGACACAGACCAGGATTCAATTTATTATTTTTCTTTTATTGACAGACTTGGGGGATTTGCTGTTCCTATTTGCCTGAAGAAGAAAAGATCCGAAATACAGAGAGGGGGAAACTAAAAAGAGTTTCATAGTTTTTAAGCCTTAGTGTTATCATCAGCAGAGGTAACTGTCAGTTTTATTTACATTTGTACAGGAAAGCTTCACTGAAACCAAAATTTAAGATCTGCCATCTTCTCCCATCTTACTAAGATGCTGCTTAGAAAAGACTAGTCCATATTCCAGCTTCTATCCCTCATTTTATCCTTACAGCAGGGTAGTATTACTATGCAAGATCCTAAACTAGTGCTCAGTGAAGAGAGACTTTCTCCAGCTCCTGGGAAGAATTCAGACTCCCTAGACACTGAATAGAGATTTCCTGAGATGGAGTTTTAATAGAGCCTTACTGATCTGTTGTCCTGGACAGCTTTCGAAAAGCATCCTTCCTCTAGAAGGCAACTTAAAAATGAGAGGCTGCCTAATTTCCCAGGCAAGATGTATAAGAACAAAAAGTGCTATGCTTTTTCTTCACTACAACAGACTGAACTGAGTAAGTGATCATCTGGCTCCAGGATAGAGTGGGAACAGACCACAGTTAAGAACTGGTGAAAATCCAGACTCCACCAAACAAGGGACAAAAATCTCAGGTTTATTTTTCTGTTCACAATACAAAGGCCAGCAAGTTACAGTACAACCCTAGCCAGAATAAAAGACTTCTATGATAAGTGAAGTTGATGTGAGATTAATCATAAATTCTTATTAGTTTGACAAAAACGATGAACCTTTAGCAAGACGATGAAGCAGAGGTAACCCACACAGTGCATAATGGTCTTACCACTTCAGAGGCAGTCAGGAAGAACCAAACACAATGTGCATCAGTTAAGTCAGAGGCCCAGTCCACAAAAATTATCATTTTCCTGATCACTGTCATGCTTTTCCATCTACAAGTGTTTTTCTCACAGAGATATGAAGAGTGAGCTCTCAGAGAAGGGCTTTTATCCCTTACATTGCTAATGTAGATTAAAAGTTAGCACATTACTGAACATTATGATAATAGGAGAGCCTAGTGCTGTCTTTTCTCAAGACTTCTTTACACTGATGATTTCTACCTTTTGGAAAAAAGATTTAATTCTCTCACTTAAAAACATCCCACACAATCACAAATACATGTATCAACAAGGGGAACTGCAAAATATTATTGGAACTATTGTACTTTAATAGCTTTTACACTAGATACAAATAGTATTACTTTATTTTCCTTTTTAAAGAATTTTATATGCATGCACACGTGCTAATGGTAATGTGACAGGTTTTAATATAGTGTCTTGAGTTAGCAGATGGCCCTTCAGTACTGTGCTTTATTAGTTTGTTTTGCCCAAGAAATATTTGGCTACAGGAACTGCAGCATGTCATTGATTTTATTATATTGGTGAATTATCTCAGAGTCTGGTAATACAAACTGCTTAGGCAGTTATTAATTTAATTTATGTTTTGTTATTACTGAAGAAACTTCTTTGTCATTCCTCACTGCTATCACTGTCTTCTCATCAATCCCAGCTGATGGTTTTCAACATGTATCGTTCTCGCCATCAGTTAATTTTCCCTGTTTCCTACCCTTTTGGTGTTCTGAGTGGATTCAGCATCCAGCTCAGCTCACATTTCAGTCTGTGCCCTGGCTCTCCCTTCCTCCGGTCAGCACTGGTGACAGACTCCCTGCCAGTCACCAGGCTGTGGGACAGCCGCCAACCTGGCTTTTCTTCTGCTGATATGCTCCAGTGCCTCTCCATCTCACTGTGCAGCACGAGGCTCCTGCGCAGGCTGAATGCAGGAGGGGAGTGCTGATGTAAGACCATCCTTCGCTCCTCACAGAGCCACCTGACACAGCGGTGGCTCTTCCACGTCCCTCTGTCAGCTGCCAAGAGCACAGAGCACACCTCCCTGGTCTGGGCAAGGAAACAAACACCATTACCCAAAAGCTCACAATGCAAAATGTTTTGCACAAAGCAAGTGTGATATATTTACTTCTAAATACAACTTCTTCTAAATACTTTCAACAGTTGTTCCAAAATAATTATAGTAGCTGGGGGGGAAAAAAAAAAAGAAGTCTACTTTTCAGCCTTATGTAGGTCATCCAGTGTTGGAACTTAAAACTCTCAGATTCACAACACAGTTGATAGGAGTGACTGGAGGGGAAGCAGCATGTAGAGAAGCCCATATGGGCAACATATGCTCCACCAGGAAACCACTAACTTTGTGACAGCAGCAGAATATTCAGGGTAAGAGATGTTTATACATGGCTCCAAGAACAAGAGTGTGGTCTAAAGATGGCAGGCAGTATATCCAACTATAAAATACCCCATTAGAGTCATCTGTGGGAAGAGAACAGGCGCGATCCCCTGCTAGAGTATTAAACAGCTAAATGTGCTGAAATGCACAGGCACATAATAGAGCCAAGAGTTTCTTGCATGAATTCAGTTTAGAGGCAATGCACTCCAGCAATTTCTGTCCAAAAAACCACACATAACAAAAAGAATAATAATTAAAACAAGACGTGGCAACATGGTACATTTTTAAGTATTAGCCAATTAACCACAGTTTGTGTATTATCAAGTGCAATGTTACAGTTCATACAAGCCCTTTCCAAGAAGCCTAAAAAGCAGAAAACTTTCATTCCTTAGCACAGAAAGTGCTCAAAACCACCAGCCAAGAAAAGATGCAGTGAGCTTGGGAAAACTGACTGTTTAGAACAGGAAAATTATAGTAATCTTCTATTCTTCCCTTAAAAGGTGAAAAATCCTTGTGTCACATTTAAATATACACAACCTTAAAATATTAAAAAAAAATAAATCCAGTTTTCACCAATTCTTCAGGATCTTAAAAAAAACATAGAAAGGAAAGCAATACTGTTAGTATTGTCTTAATTCATATAGGAGCTAATTAGTAAAAAAAAAAGGCAATGAAATGCTAGCAGGTGCAAAAATGTTTATGTGAACTACTGCAAAAGCTGCTTGTCATCGCTAGGTAAGATTCACTGGTATTAAATCCAGACATGAACTGTAAATTCTGAATCTGCCACCAGTTTTCACTTGATGTGCAAAAAGGTGTGGAGAAGTCGCCGCACTTCCTACGTGGGATAATCACTGTAAGTAATAGAGCTAAATTCTATTCAGAACTCAGTTTGAAGCAACATGGAAACCCACAACTTTCAACTATAAAATGGGTGACTAACAGCTGCATCCCACAAGATAATAATACACAAAGTGTTTAACAGTTCTGGAAGTGTCTAAACCCCCAAAAATATAGCTACAGTGTTTGAATGAGCTGGGTTGTTTTGAGCAGATAAAATAACATTTATGACTTTTTCTGCATTCTGCTTTGACTAGACATTCAAAGATTTTCAAGCAAGCCTATTATTTTCTGTGAGTAAAAATTAAAAGTGAACTCAGAATCTTTGGGTGGAGGGAGAATGAGAAGATATTCTAAGATAACAACTTATTATTTCTTTCATATTTCTCAACTTCTTGGGTTGAAAGACTATGGTCTAAGGGCCATCAGTGTGAAGACAATTCCAACACCTCATTTCTTCTTCTTTTATAACCTATATTTAGAGTCCTTCCCCATTACTTACTACTCTTCTATTTAATATCAGGAAACTAAATTCTACTAGTTAAACTTTAATGTATCAGCATTTACATAATTTTCAACCATCTTGTAGTACAAATTATTTTACAAATGTTTTACAAAAATACAAGTCTGAGCTGTTTAGACAAGTACAAAAGGCTCCTTATCAAATACTTGCATTGCCCTCTAAATACATACTACCTTGTAAATACACAACACAACATATGAAGACATTTCAAGGCATTGTCTTTCAAAAGAAACCCCAAAACAAACAAACAATAAACCTCCAAAACCAAAACAAAACCCAGCCAAACCCTCCCCAAACCCCACCATCATATCACAGCTGCTAATTTAAAAGCAAATAATCCTATATTACTAGCAGTGCACTTTCAGCAAACAAGGTCTCTAGGAGTCGGATTCGTTTCTACTCACACTAGTAAAAGTACCAAAAGTGTTCTGTTATGGATTTAAAATCTTGGAATTTTTCTTTCATCTACCAACCCTGTGCCTCAGAGGGATCACCTCCTCTCTCTTTTTTTTCAACCATGGAACCAGGAAAGAGACTGCCTGCCCCATGGGAAAAAGAGTTCCACCTGGTCCCCTCATGAACTGCTAACAATGGATCATTTGCAGTAGCTACCTGAGGTACACCCGACTCCTCAGGCTACAAGCTGGGTGTTTGGGAACTCCTGTAAGATAAGAAAGGTTTCCTGTCTTCACATCAGTGACTCAGTGTGATAACGCCCCTCTGGGGAGCCATCAGCACCTCCACAGNCATACACGCAACAGAGAAACTCATGATCTCCCAATTTACAGATGATACCCCAAAGACAAAGGACAGTCTGTGGTTATCTTCCCTCCTTACACTTTATTATGCTGTTTGTCTCCTCTTTTTTTTTTTTTCTCTCCCTTACATCTCTTGCAAAACCACATGCTTCGTAGCAGAGTTCCTGTAGTGCACACCAAGAACATATTTTATAGAATGTACAGTATTTTAATTATTCAGAGCTACACCTTTTGCCATTTCATTCATACACAGACAGATACACATAGGTTCAAAACCATTTATATTGCTGAGGTGGCTCTACAATTGCATGTAGGTGAATACAGCAGTCATTTCCCCCCTCCTTTGCTTATTCATGCAAAATACACTTGAGGAGATGACTATGTAGTTTTAGTTCTAATCTAAGTGTTAACATAATCGAAAAGTAAAGGAAATAGAGGAAGGGGAAATCCAGAAACTTGATAAATACTACCTTGCTTAAACAATGCATTCTCCATGCATTCTATACGTATATATTCACAGTCTCACAGACAACCACTCCATCTTTTATGGAACAGAAACTATGAAGGTCAATTATCCCATAAAACTCTTGTGTGGCAGTAGAGAAAATTCCTGGTTTGAACTTCAGGGTATGCACTGGATGCATTATGTAAGAGTTTATGTGAGAATCAGCACAACGCTATCAATTATTTTCCTTTCCTCTCACATATCTTAATAGTAAGCAGTTATAAACCCTTAAAGGAAAGTGCTAGCTAATTATGTCTTTATCAGCATTTCTTTATACTCTACTTGCACAAAAGACGAAAGTCATAATTTAAATGCAAATTACTGAAGATATACTCAGAATTTTTAAGAAAATCCATTTTCTAAAGAAAAAGAACCCCAAAAGAAGTTTAAGTATTAAGAAGCATAGGGCAATTAACTTTGTTTTTAAACAAACAGATCTCACTTAATTCTGAATGATGTAGTATTCATCTTCTGACAAGAACCTGTGATTTCAGCTCATCAGTTAATTGCACTGCAACTTGTCTGGCAATAAAATCCCTGAGACTGAAGTCTTAAAGCTCAAAGCCTTTCCAGTGACAATTTCCCTCCACAGATTCAGGAGCATATGTTATGTTAAGACACAGATTTCTAAGTTTATAAAGTTCTGGAAGAGCTTTCAGGGATTCAAATAGACAACCTAGATCCTACAAATTTTCTAGGATCTGCCTTTTAATTTGAGTTAGAAAGATGGGAGGAAAAATATAAAGTCCTGATGTTGGACTGAACAAGTGAAGAACTCATTTAAATGCACAAGTAGAAAGCTCCTGAACCCCTCAAGTAATGTAAAATAAGACAGTCATTAATAGAAAACAAGTATTTAAATTATTGAGTTAAAATATGTTAATAAGCTTTTTTAGATTGCAGAAAGATTTTAACTACTTCTACAAACATTATAGGAAAAAAATCGTAACAGAGTAAATGCATTAGCAAAAATACTGTATGACAAACTAGCACAAGAATCATTACTAATAAGATATTTTTCCAGTAAATTGAGACTAAGCTTCTATAACAAGAATTCCAAAAGACTCTGAAAACCCAAGCTTCCTCACACACTGTGACTTCTGTTTCGAAAGCCAGTTACAATTTATTTAACATCATAGTGACAGCACATGCTGTAATGCTCCTCACCTACAAAAACCCTGCCCAAAACACACAGCCAATATCAAAGGCATAATCAATCTAATGACAGAATGACAAACCTCTCCTTGTTTAATGGTTCAATTTGAAAACAAAATGCACTCTTGTAATCACAGAATGGTTGCAGTTGGAAGGGACCTCTGGAGGTCATCTTGTCCAACACACCTGCCTCAAGCAGGTTGCATGGGACCGTGTCCAGATGTCTTTTGAGTATCTCCACAACCTCCGCAGGCAACCTGTGCCAGCACTTAATCATGCTCAAAAAAGGTGTTTCCTGATGTCCAAAGCGAACCTCCCATGTTTCAGTTCATGTCTGTGGCCTCTGGTCCTGTCACCACTGAATAGTGGCTAGGTCCTTCTTTATATATCCATATCCTCACATTAGATGTCTTTGAATATATACTTACGTAAGAGCTAAACCACCAGCTTAGGCCTTCCAGAGAGTGCAGATGGAGAGGCATAGCAAAATCTATTCATCCTAATGCAGATCCCTATGTATGAGACACAGTGCAGCCCTGCAATCCCTGCTTTACCTCCCTTTATCTCTGCTGTCAATGGAAAGTGACCTGCAGGACACATTCAGCCAGACATCTCCACTGGCCAGGCTCTTCTTGGTGGTGCCAAGCAACAGGACAAGAGGCAACAGGCAGAAACTGATGTACAGGAAGTTCCATCTGAATATGAGGAAGAACATATTTACTGTGCAGGTGACAAAGCACTGGAAGAGATTTCCCAGAGAGACTGTGGAGTCTCCCTCACTGGAGATACTCAAGAAGCATCTGGACACAATCCTGTGCAATGTGCACTGGGATGACCCTGCTTGAGCAGGGAGCTTGGACCAGATGAACCACTGTGGTCCTTTCCAACCTTACCCATTCTGCGAGTTTGTGGCTCTGTGATGAATCCCACTTGTTAAGCCATATACGGTCCAATTCCCTCATCTCTGCCATAACTATCAGAACTTAAAAATGAAAACAAAATAAATCTGTTATTTTAAAAGTAAATTTAATTTGTACATTAAAATAATCACCTTCCTGCTCACAAATTATCAGAAATATATTAAAAAATAGTTCACTTAAAGAAACCATTAAAAATAGCCATACCATAAGGATCAAAAGAAGTCTTACCCAAATTCTAAAAAGTAATTTTTCCCATGCACTTATAGAAAGGTACAACTGAAATTAGTGCATCCAAAAAGGAGTCTGTGTTATAACTTGCATCAGTAAGCAATAACGGGAATATGATTCAACTCCTGATTTAGAAAGACAAATATAATTTAAAAGGGTTTTTTTCTGTTAAAATTCATCAACAATTTCAACGTAAAATCAGGTTGCACTGCTGTATGTAAGTGGATGCTACTCAGCTTTTAGCTGTAGGATACTAGTGCATTACTAATTGCATTTCTTTAGTTTCCTGATTCCTCCTGAAAAGTTTTAAGTTGTTTTACAGAGGTAGTCTTCACAGAGATAATTTTTCCCCTTTATTTTGTATTTCAAGTGATCACCTACACTAGAAAAGTCAAGGCGACTTCTCCAGCAAAGAGGAACAGTGTAAACTCACATCATGCATCTGTGCATTGCACTATCACAGCTAAAGCCTGAGACTTCTGCCTAGTAAACATTCTCTAGAAGGGGTTACTGCTGGAAAGTATTAGGTCCTGTGCTTCTTCATCACATGAATTTTTAAGTCCCCTCCATTAGACACCTACAGACACCTTCTACAATTTACTTAGCAAAACATTTTAGATTTGGAGTTTTATCCCACAACTCAAAATTCAAAAGACTCAATAGTATGAAAGAAGTTACAATAGTTCTTAGGATTTCTATTGTTTCAGAACAAGATCCTCTCAGTGCTAAAAAGTGAGCTATTAAGAAACAGTAAAACTGACTTTCCCAAATCTTCGTTCGCGAAGCGAGCCATGATGATGAAAACTGACTTTAGAGCAGAATTACATGTACCTCAGTATAGCTTTTCCTTCACGCATATCAACAGTCTCACACTCAACTGGACTATTTAGATAACAGTGTAAAACACTAATTCCATTCTTTGTCAGTATTTTAGACTTATTTTAATCAAAGATATTCAATTCCTCTTTCTTGCAGGAAAGGACAAGAATGTGTGTCAATGTGAACCGAGTTAGATTCACATGCAAATCTTCTGTATGCTTGAATACCAAACTACTGGATACACTTAGCTGTCTTTGCTATTTTGAACAGCAAAAAAGTGTCTTGAAGTGCAGAAATACAACTTTCTGCCAGTGTAGCCCAAGTCATAGAATGTAGGATTTCATGTTGCCTGCATCCTTGTAAAAGTAACATTGAGGTTAGCGCTCTGTCTTTCCCCTATTCTCACATCTCAAGCACTGAGCTCTCCCCTACCTGCTACAGTCCAAATAGCCAGCCTTCTCCACACCAGCTTATCTATTAGTTCTCAAAGCGAGCTCAAAACTAAGCTTTCCTTCAAGTCCATCAGGTGGGAGAAGAAAGAACAGAAAAGCAAGAATTTCCACTGTGCAACAAAGTGCCCAAACTCTCAGCTTCTGCAAAGAGGTTTAGTCCCCTGTTCTTCCTTTCCTGACACATTAAAAGCTAGGTGGGATGAAAGTCAATCTCTGATCTCCAACAGCGGGTATAGGGTCACCTCTAGAGACAGAGTGCTGCAACACAGCTCTCACTTCCCCTCCTGGAACAGATCAAAGCCACAATGGACAGAAGCCTTTATATTCATGTTTTCTTTGTCTCCTTCAAGTAATAGATAAAACCTAAGAGGGAGAAAAAAAGAAACTAAGTAGCCTCCCAAGACACTTCCTACTAAAACAGCTCTGTCATGTTTCAGCATCAAAATTACATCCAGTTTGGGTATGAATACATGTGGCACAAATACTGCAAGGTAAAAAAACCCCAGTGATGCCACTGGTGTGCAAAGGGAGCAAAGGCTGCTTTGCATCTCTGAGGGTCCACCCTCATGCAGTAGGGAGGCCAAGTTTGACTTGCATTCCCTCACTGTTTGTAAAGATGAATCACAAAGAACAGCAATAATCACCATCAAGGAGTAACATTTAATACAAGGGGGTTTAAGTGTCTGTTATTTATCAGCAAAACTCCTACATGCGCTTTTATTGCTAGAGAGAATAATAATGAAATCTTTGTAAAGTCAACTGTTTTTCCCTCCAGCATTATTTAAACCAATTATTTTGTTTTAAATAAATAAAAAAAGAGCACTACAACAATGGACCATGCAATTCCTGGTTCAACACTACCCCTTCTCTGGCTGCTGCAGCAGACAAATAAAGAGTATAATATCCAGTCCACTTAGATCTAAAATAAAGAAACAAGAAGTTAATTACATCTTTTCAAGGAAAGGGGGATGAAGACGGATTTAAAGGTTACCAGAAGAAAGTAATCAAGATTATTATTCTACTAGAAAATATCCCAAATGCATAGAGAACAAATCTCATCAACAAATAAACAATGACTGTGTTGTGCAAACAGACAGTTCACTTCTAAATAAATCTCACTCTTCCTATGCATGATTAAACATACTTAGATAGACACTTTGCTTGAATGAGACTGACAGCACTATATTAGAAACCCCTTAATTGGATCACACAGCAAAAATGTCAAAGTTTTAGGGTGTAATTTTGTACCTGTGTACCCCAGCCCCCCCAGTCTGAGTCCCCAGAGAGGTGTCCCAAGCAATGCCCACCCAGACCAGGACAGGGGTGTTTCTTGGAAAAGCCACAATACCTCTGTATGCCAAGTGAGGATTTGAGAGCATGACAAAAGAATATTCCCTGTGTCCAGAAAAGGTATTTTGCCATCTACTTAAAAACACCCTCTAGTTTTAGACAGGCTATTGCATTGGGTGTCACTGACCAGGTGCTGGCCATGAGGGGGTACAGGAATGGCTCCTGTGGGAGGAGGCTGGGGCTGCTCTGAGATGGACACAGCCAGTTCCAGACAGCAACTCACCCACCACAGGCCACATGTGAGCCCCCCAGGAATGGTGGCAGCACCTCTGGGAGAAGATACTTGAGAAAGGGCGAAACACTGCAGAGCAGTGAGGAGTGAAATAAAAAGCATAGAACCAGCCCTGTGCCATCCAGGTCAGAGAAGGGGAGAAAACGCTTCAGGTGCTGATCAGAGAGACCACAGTGGAGCAAGTTGTCGCCCCATGGAGACTACACAGGAGCATATGTGGCATTTTCTGGGGAGGACCCATGCTGGAACAGGGGAAAAGCAGGAGGAGGAAAGAGCAACAGAGAAAAGCTATCCTGAACTGATCACAGTTCCCATTATCCTTCCCACTGTGCCACTTGGGGTGGAGGGAAAGAGGTAGATGAGCTGGAAATGAGGGCGAGCCTGGAAAAAAGATGAGGTGGGATGGGAGTGGAAGGTATTTTAGTTTTGATCACTGTTTCTCACCATCCAGCTCTTCTGACTGACAATAAATTAAATTAATTCTCCCCAAGTCAAGTTTGTTTTGCCCATGATGGTAACTGGTAAGATGCCCTTGTCTATCTCAATACATGAACTTTTCCATCTTATTCTCTTCCCCTGTCCTATTAAGAAAGCAAATGAGAGCAGCTGGGTGCATGTTTGGCAGCTGGCCGAGGTCACCCTAGCACAGCTATAAAACTCTGATTTCTGTCTACTCAATCAAGTCTTCTGCAGCTGTGTACTCTCAAAAACCTCCAGAAGCTAAAACCTCCCTTTGCAGCCAAAACTACAAGGTGCTGGCCTGCCCTCTGGCACGGCTAACAAACTTACACGAGTTAAAAGGGAAAACTACAGCTATGCTGCCTTAGCCAGTGTCATCATGGGTGTGTATTTCCCCCCAAACCAATGGGACTACTCTCCTTGGCTCCAGGTATCACAGAATGATAGAACAGTTTGGGTTGAAAGGGACCTTAAAGATCATGTAGTTCAAGCCCCACTGGCATGGGCAGGGAACTTTCCAATAAACCAGGTTGCTCAAAGTCCCATCGGACCTGGCCTTGAACACCTCCAGGGATGGGGAATCCAAAACCTCTCTGGGTGATCTGTTGCAGTGCCTCACCACCCACACAGTGAATAATTTCTTCTTAATATCTAATGTAAATCTACTCTTCTTCAGCTTAAGGCCATTCTCCCTTGTACTATCACTACATGCCCTTGCAAAAAGTCCCTCTCCAGCCTTCCTGTAAGCCCCCTTTAGGTACTGGACACTAGGTATGCAAAGATAGTAAAACAGAAGGTGACTTGATGAATGAAGAAAGGAAAGAGAGTGAGAGGACGGTGAATGATCAGGAGATGAAAACAGGAAACCAGAGCTGGGGCAGGTTGCATTAACAAGGCATAACAGGAACAGGACCTGCAGGTAGCACAGCGGAACTAAAAAATGCCAGTGCAAGGAGATGAGACTAGCAGGAGAGCTCTATTACAGGATGATTCTTAGCAGGAAAGCAGAATTAAACGGGAAAAATGAGCAGGAACTAGGTTGAAACCCCCCCACAAACTGATGTGGTGAAATAAGCAGGGCTGCTGCCTGTGTGATGCCTGCCCTAGGGTGTATCACAGAATCACAGAACATGCTGAGTTGGAAGGGACCCACAAGAATCATCAAGTCCAACCCATAGCCCTGCAAAGGAGCATCCCCAAGAGTCACACCATGTGCCTGAGAATATCGTTCAAATGCTTCTTGAACTCTTGGCTTGGTGCTGTGACCACTTCCCTGGGGAGCCTGTTCCAATGCCCAACCACCCTCTGGGGGAAGAACCTTTTTCTAATATCCAAACTAAAACTCCCCTGACACAACTTCAGGCCATTCCCTCAAGTCCTGTCAGTGGTCACCACTGATCAGTGCCTGCCTCTCCTGTTCTGCTCACAGTGAAGTTCTAGACTGCAATGAGGTCCCACCTCAGTCTCCTCTTCTCCAGCTGAATAGACCAAGTGCCCTCCAGCCGCTCCTCATATGGCTTTGTTCTTGGAGCAGTCAGACACACAGATTACAAAATCCCTTCTTACCTCCAGAATTCAAGTTGTCTTTCTGCAGGGGGGTTTACAGGGGACAGCCAGTCCAAAGGACATGTGATCCAGTAACAAAGAAAAACTGAAATACGGTCAAAAGATTAATTTCCCCAGAATGGGAATGGGGGGAACCAAATCCATATCCACACATCATTTAGAGGTCTTCACTACTGCCCAGAATTAAAAAACCCCAATCACGATTACAGGTTATCATTTGGAAGTAGTCACTGCAGCTGCATTGAACTAGGACACTGAGAAATACCAATGGTCTGAAGGAAATAATCTCAAGATCATTTATAATGAATGCAAACTTGCAGCATACCTGAAATGTCTCCCTTTGTCATCAGTAGTTTGCGATTAATTAATATTATTTTTTATTAATGTTTATCTTAAGCTGCTTATCATAAATCATGCAATTCAGTAAACACAATGGGAAATGATACTGCACTGAACATTACTTCTTTCAAAAAATTCATTGATAACCTCTGATAATTCAAATAAATCTTATGACTAATACAGAAATATGAATGCAACTATTCCCATGAATTACGTGGGATTTTTTTGACAATACATCAAATGCACATTTTTTCTTCAGTTTCCTCTTGCTTTCATATTTTCCCTAATGATTTCATATTCCATAGAAATGTACTGACAAAGGACATTTGGTAGATGACCTTTGAGTATTCGAATAACCTGACTATTTATCACTCTGAATGACATTATATACTCGCCACTATTTACATTTGGCCTTCAAGCAGCTATGCTCACATATTCTTGAAATACAGCATCTTGCTCATTCCCTAGATTTTTTTCTTTTTCAAGTGGTGTCCTCTACAGATAAAGAATTACTTAGGAAAAAAAAAAAACCACAGTAAATTAGGTCATTGTACAAAAAAAATTGCCTTTCTGACAACATAATTGCTGTGCTGTCCATGTGAAAAGTCTGCAACACCAAAAAGTTACAGCTTCTTCATATATTTTTTAAAGGAGCTTACTCTGGTTTCAAAGTAATTTATTTTGCCCTGTATTCATTCAAAAGAAAAAGAGATCAAGGTGATAATGAAGAAGAAGGCACACAGAACAAAGAGATGTATCAATTCTCTTCAAGACACTTGCAATAGCGTTTCTGGCCTTTGACAGCTACCTAAATAGAAGTCTTCCCCTTTTGTCCCATAGCCCATACAAGTCTCCTCCTGCACCCAATCTCCCAGCCTCTCAGCTCCAAAAAATGTACACCAGGTTTCCCAAGACAGCAACTCAGACGGCCACCCACACCCTTCCTCACGTCTAATACAGACCTGAGTTACAGGACTACACCCACGCTTGCCAGCAATGTGCTCTTCTGAGCTATGAGCCTTCATAATGCTTTTTCACTGGCATTCAGGTCTGATGTGAGCCTGGACTCCAAGAAATACTAATTTAGTTATTATGCTGCCAATTTGTTCTTGTGCTCTAATTCACTTCTAAGCTTTCTACACCATCTGAAGTGATTTAGACCGCTGTATTACAAGAATTATTTGAAAGAGTACAATTCCACTCATTTATCCCTCTGAAACAGTTTATTCTTTTCCACCCCTTACCAAAGTTAACTCTTTGATACCAAAGAGTTTGCACAGCAGACTACTAGGCAGTTCATGGAATGCACCTCTACCCTTGAGAAACACCTATGAGAGGGAGCTCTTACGAATCCTCAAGGGCCAGATCTTAGAAGGATGTATGTTACACTTGAACACAAGAAATGCATTAAATTAAAAAAGAAATCAATCAAAATGCTACGTTATGCCCATGGCATTCTTGTTCCCCCTTTATAAGAGTCTTCTGTAAGTAACAGCATCCCTGTGCTGGCGCAGACCCTTGTTGGGAGCAACAAGTAAACAGACCTGTAATTCAGGTCTCTCGTAGATGAATCTGATTTCACACACATAAGAAACAGGAAGCTACACTCCCAGAGCACCAGGATGTGAACAACCTTTGGCCCGGTCACTGCTTGAACTTCTCCAATACATATTCCAGCTAAAGAGAAGCCAACAGAAGGCTCCAAATAAACCAAGTGTGAAGAGCTAATAAACTTAGAGACAAAATTACTTTTCCCCCTAGTCAAGGCTATTTAGAATAAATTACTAAACAAAACTCTTTTTTTCCCCACAAAGATCTGTGAATAATGTTAGGTGTTTGTTCTGGTTTTAAAACAAAAAGCTGTATGAAGACCAATATGGCTTAAGACTTCCACAAATGTAGGCCTGTGAAGTCTGACTTTTCTGTTCTTTTTGTAAAGAAAAGCTGTGACTCCAAAATAAGCTCATCAAGCTGCCCATCTTGCAACAGCACTGGTATGTAGTAGAGAGAGAAACACACAGTAATTAAAAAAAGAAAAACAAACAAACAAAAAAGAAAAAAAGCTGTGTAATTTAAATTACAAAAGCCCCACAATCTCAGCTACATTTAGATTTGCAATGGAATACAGGCTTCTATGAACACAGGAATAAGTCAGGCAAGAACTCAATATCAAAACTTTCCAAAGCCTTTCTGTCCAGAAATTTCAGCACCAGAATGGTGCATACCCCTACTACAGTGTCCCATGGGTGATACAAGTGAATACAGTTCCCAGAGAAGAGAGGGATTGTGAGCTCCATGGCAACACAAAAATAATGTATCAGAATTGCTCACTGAAGGAGTCATCAGAAAAAATACGAATTATTGCAGTTATGTTCCATGATCTTTTGGATCTTGCAGATTATGCTCCTGTTCTATGAAGACAGCACAAAACTTAACTTTGTATTTTAGTTTTCATGTATTTTACTTATTTCTTATGCATCTTCAGCTACATTCATTAAAAAATTCACTTTTACAGATATGTCTCTCTCAACATCTCAAAACTCCTTCGTAATCCAACCTGGCTTTACAAACCAGCCAGCTGAAAACAAAACAAAACAAAAATTACCTCAAATGACTAAGTTTTTAATGACAATTCTGCTCCATTGTTACTGATATACAGAAATCCCACATCTTTTCTGATATGAGAATTCACTGTAATCTGCGTGTCTGTTTCTTTGAAGGGAACGCCGATTCCCCAAGGAATTCTCTCTGATACATAAGAAGTCTAAGCTTGCAAGGGAGCAAAGCAGTCTCATAGAGACACTAAGTCTTCCTTTGAAATAGAACTTGAAACTTGCAAGTTTAATTTTTAAAAGCCCGCATGCCAAGCAAGTTTGCTTTCAGAAACTGCAAAAAGGAGGTAGAGCTCCTGTTCTTATTTGCAAGACAAATATATGAATGATAGCGTGTTGTGAAGCAACAGAAACTGTAGCATTAAGCTACTATGAAAGGCTTCAGAGGCAGTAAACTACCTCGAAAGGTCTTTCCAGAGAATGACTGAAAATAAGATTAATACTCTTGGGAAAGCAGAAAGCAAATAAATAACATAAAGAGTAAGATTCTATTTTTCAAATTACCATAGGCAGAACAAGTGTTATTGTCTCCTAAAATCTGACTTCATAAAAGGTAATAAATGGACAGACCAATACCTATTGCCAAAGCTGAAAAATGTAACAGTATACTGCCAAATAATGTTTAATATAATTTCATATCACATTAAAAACACAACTGCTCTTTTCTTCAAATATGACAGAGCAAGTTGCAAGAGGCAATATAAGATGTACAGGTTAAAAAATAATTGGAAGATAATTATCAGCACAAGACAAGATAGAAAAAGAAATAATTGTACTTCTTAATCAAATAAACACCAAATTTTAGTATATATTTGATAGAAAACTCTGTGTCCAATTGACAGAACATTCATCGATGTGTGAGATACTGGAGAAAATGATGACTGGCTGGGGCAAGTCCTGCCAAGGTGGGACAGTGCACTGGTCTGCACCCCTCCCACTGCAGCCCCCAGTCCAGCCCAGAATGGCCATTAGCCACTGCAGACCGAAAACCCCACTGGGGGAGGGCCACGAGAGACCAAAGCAGATAAAAGCCACAGCACAAAGACACACATATTCGTAGCCAACCATGTGGATTTTACAGTAGCTGAGATGGTGCTGGAGTTCAAGCGGTGACTTAATTTTTTTCTGTCCCCTTTCCTTCTCCCTCTCTCTCACTTTCTCTCCTGATTTCCTCTTCTCACAATCTGGCATAACTTAAAGTTTAATGGGTTAGAGTTCGCTAAGCCAGTGCTTTGTGGAATGCTTTATTTTGATTGAATGTTGCTTTAAAATTTGCCAAGCACCCTTATTTTCTGAAGTTCTCCAGTAGAAGTCTGTTGTTTAATCTCCTGACAATGTCGTTGCGCTTCTCCCTTGCATCTGCATTTGGATATAAAAAATCCTAAGCCCCTTTAAGAAACTCATTGAGCAAGTCTGAGGCTTTAAAATGTGCAAACTGATCTCTTCAGTTAAATAAAAAACTTAAAATTAGCTCACACATTTCTGAATCACTGGTTACATCCAGGAAAATATCTGCCACTTCAACATTACAGCACTTGAGAAATAATAAAGCCTCCTGATGTATAAAGGGAGACAAATAATCCTACTAAATGGATGATTTTGTAATTTACAATAATTAGTATATTCCCTGCAATTTTTTCATTCTTTTATTTGTAAAACATATGAAGTGGGGTTGCAGTGCACAATGGCGTAAGGAACGCAGATTCATTCATTGCATGAAGGACACAAAAATTGTACTGTCTGTAAAAAGGCTGACACAGAACTTTGCATCTCTCAGTTTCCATTCTGACACAGCCTCATGGGTTACAAAATACTCTGAAAGTGGAGCACTTTATTACCCCAAAATACCAGATGTTTCTGGCATCATGACAAGACAGCAGCATGCTAACAACACCCACAGTAATCCAGAACTTGTAGAAAATCCACACTTAGCAGGGGCTAACACTTGATGACCAATGCTTCTCTTATTTTAGAAAACAATATTCTGTGTAAGCCAAAAATCAGACTTTTTTCTTAAGAGTATTTAATGAATTATTTAATCATATACAGTATCAAACAACACAAAAACAAGGAAAAGAAATCAAAATTCTGCAAGCCTTCTGTAAACACTTCCTCATCTTTTGACAAGCTTTTTCCCCCGGTATTTGATCTCCTCCCTGCTAAAGTTCAGAGCTATGTAAATAATGCAAATTTGGCCTAAATTTCCAACTTCTAACAACAAGATGCAGGACTTTCAGGCACATTCACCTACATAATATTGCTCCTACAAACAACTGCTACAAAGTAATCTAAAACTATTAATAATAATAAATTATTACTATATTGCTTATATACAGTGAAGCCCCAGAATCACATTTTAAAGAATGAATTCACACTCTCCATGAGCCATCTGGTTTAAAGCCAAGTATTTTTCTCCTCCACCCAGAAATCTTGTATAAACATAAGAATAGTACATTACTGTTCTTTCAAGATGAACACACCTAGCAAAAATCAACAATTCACTCTAAGGTGGATTCACAAACACATTTTATGAGGATAAACTTGTGGCCTGTCCCTTTCTGAATAGGAGGCTGAACGAAATATCAAAAAAAGAAGATACTTTAGAATCTGGTCATCGACTGCTATTGCCATACACCTAATTTTCATCACGGTAGTTCCCATTCGTATTGGCATGACTTCATTCAAAAAACACTGAAGTCCTTTCATCACCTCCAGGCTCCTAAGTCACAGACCAATTAGTAAGTGCTAAGCTATATATTAGCTCAACAGGCATTTTAGAGTCAAATAACAACAGATCTGCCTCAGACAACTAATGTTTGACACCAGAAAATAAATTATCTAAGTCTTTCAGATGCTTATCCCTTCTCTAAAATTGAATTTTATCTTGAATTGAGTATGGTCTACTGTCATAAACAGTAGGCTCCCATCCACCAACCATTCTGTAATTCATATTAATTTCACTAAATTAGTATCTCCAAAGCAGAAGAGCAAAAAGAATGAACAGTTCAAGGTGTTAACTTTTATTCACATCTGACATTCAGAACCACCATTGTCAAAACAGGTAAAACCAATTAATTTTTGAAAAAAACACCAATTACTAGGAAACACTGTACTACCCAAACTAAAATTATGCTGAGTTATGAAAAATTTTGCCAAAAAAAAGAAGTCTGATAATTTTTCTTCACTAACTCTCCTAGTTTTCTCCTAAGTCAAAACATTCAAGCAAGGGTGTCCATCACCATGAACAAGGGAAAATCCAGATCACCTTCCCCAGAACAAATTATTCCCCCTCTCTGCCTATCCTTACACCATACATTGACTCCTCTGCTAATACTTAGCCTCATGGAAAATAATTATCAAAATTATAATATTCAGGTTATGTTATCTCAGTTATTTCATTAATAATCAGAAGTGAGGATGGGAGTTGCACTTCTGCAAAGCGTATCATGAAACTTCTGCAGTTGCAGCTGCATCCCATGGTCTCACAGAGCTTCAAGAGAGCTGTTGTAAAGATAAGGTAGACAAGGGACCCATAAACTTGTTTAAAAGGACTGCATCCCACTTTCATCAGGTCTTTAAAAAATACCACTTCCAGAGAGAAGCAAACTTCTGAAACAAAGGGGAGTGGGGAAATGTCTCAGTCTAGAAACAAACCCAGAAATACAGACCCAATAGCTGACTAGGGACAGTGAAGAATTAGCAAGTTTTGCCTATCACAATAGGCCATGCTCTAATTTACCTACTTTAAGGAAATGGCTGGCTCTGTACCCATACCATGTTATACCCCTATTGACAACTAGGTGGAGCTGACATTTGACATTTGCACACTGATAAAGATAGAAACCCACAAGGGAGGGGACACAACACTATTTAGCCATTTTTCAGACCTTTGTAGACTGGGAAAAAACATATAATTTTATCACAGTTTTAATTCTGCATGATTTAATTTCTTGATTTTTGCTTAAAGGAAATGGCCAAGAAAATTTTCTCACTCTGCCAGATGCTAGCAAACCTATTCAAGAATAAGTTATTTAAAATAAAATGTTAAAGTTTACCAGCCTTTTCTTTTAATTCCTACTGCCTTATCATTGCAAAGTGGTATGATTTTTCTCAAAGTCTACCACTTAAAAGGAACAATCTCAGAAATGTTTATTTCAAAGTGTTACATAATGTCATTATTAGCATTTTATTTCAAATCATGACTCATGGATATTCATTCTGAAAAGCTACAAAATAAAAGCATTAGGAAGCATGCAGTGAGAGACCAGGGCAATAATGAACAGGAGAATGTAAATCAATAAAGAGAAAAAGAACTAGAGCAATGGGACCTGGACCATATCACAGAACATAATTCACTGGTGACTAACTTAGACTGAATGCTAACAACTGAATGCTGGCAGGAGTGCATTTGATCAAAACCTACCTGACAGAGTGCAGAGCTCAAAAGGCAAATCAAGCAGGTCTCTGTGAAGCTACTCTAATTAGACCTTAGTGGTGTGACCATTTTTTTGTTCTCTTCTTAAAGAGAAAAAGGGGGNTAAAGCTATTACTCTCTGTAAATGCTTAGTCACAACTTCACAATATATTCAGAGTATCTACTTGTGCAAAACCAAAAAGTTCCCCTGCTTGTGTTCCCTAAAGGCCAGGATCCAAGCAGGGCATAGCAGAAGGGTCAGTGGGAAGAGGTTAAGTGACTCCAGAACAGCACAGGTAATTTAATAACATGACAGCAGACCAGATAACATCAGATGTTTGAAGAAAACAATGAAAAGAAGTCTGCTGAAAGCCTCCCAGCCTTCCGGGCTGACAATAACCTCCCTCAAAGACAAGTGTGACAAAAACAGGCCAACAGGGGAATTAGCGGAGTAGAGTGAAGGCTGTAAAATTCAAACCCAAGACACTTTCAAACACTGACCACTACCGATCTGCATTTACAGAGCAATCCCCTGCAGGCAATGAGGAGTGCTTCTAGGGAGCCTGGAGAAAGAGACTAGCAAGTCATCTCGGTACTGCAAACCAGAAATAAAAATGGACAAGCAGAAAGGACAAAATCCCAGATGGGTAAGTCAAAATGCTTCACTTCCCAGTGAGCATGCCCTGTTCATCTCCAGTCTACGGACAAAAAAAAGTAAGCAACCGTTCTTCCTCTCCAGTGTGTGAGTTAAGTGTCTTTCCTTTCATTATATTCAAACATGGGGGGAAGCTGCAGATTTCTCCTCTGAAAAGTTTAGGACCCTTTTCAATCCAGTGAGAACCCACTAATCAGTCACAGTTTATGTTCAGGGTTTATCTTCCGGTTCATTTAAGTTCACACAGAAGAAAAAACACTGTCCTACCCTGAAGAAAAGGCCACCACTAAGTTTTTTACAGGTGGTTTTGCAAGTTTAGGAGACAGCTGAATGGTAGCTTTTTGCTTATAAATGGAGCAGTAAGATGCAGGAAGAAAAGACAGTGTTTCCAGGGGGCACTTTAAACCTCTGCTGAGTTAACTTGAGTGAGGTACCCAGTCAACCCATGAGCATCTGAAGTGACACCAAAGGCTTAAATCAGAGTGTAGGAATAGAAAATCTGTGGGGTTTTTTTCCTTCATAAAAATATGGCATAATCTGAGGTTGACTTTTTTGTTGCTTTTTATAATATTCACTTGCTTTAAAGGGAATTTTTTTAACAGTTGCAATCCAGCTCTGGAAAAAAGAAATTTGACTAACCCTGTCACATACAATTATCAAGTACATTTCCCTCTCAGATCGCCAGGAGGGGCTGAGTGACCGATCTTTAGATGCTCAGCACAGGCCTTTCTCATTTAAGTCAGGAGTAAATTCTTATTTTTCACCCTACAAAAGCTGCCTAAGAAAATTTCAGTATACACCGTGCTGGTAATTTATGTATCTAACCAAAAGCAACAGAATAGGAATACTGATCTCCATCTCTCCCACTGTCACAGAAAAAAAATGGCACGGTGATTAGGTGGCATGCCAAAGGAACAGAGCTGATGTTCTTACTATATAACTATTGCATAGTGAGTTGGGGGGGTGGTCTGATGTTCTGGAGATGCAATTTCCCTTCCAAACTTCAGATAAAAATCAACTTGCAATATTTCTATTTTCAAAGTGACAGTAGAGGAGCAATACTTAGATATCTTTCCTGTTCTGCACAGAGGGCATAACAATGAAGGACTGAAGCATACAAAAAGTCAAAGCTTTCAGATGGAGAACTTATTCCTTCCTCCAGATCCCAGTTCTGCACTCTTTTTTTCCAAGACTAACAAGTTTATTTGACAGGATGCCTCTTTTCCCTTTTCTTCCTTCTGGTGCAAAGGACCAGACAACACAATTTTAAACCAAAAGAAAAGACACGCAGGCTGTTCTTTAAAATCCAGTACAGTTGAGGAGTGTGAGAAGTGGAAGAGTTGTGGTGAATGAAGTTTGCTTAACTTCATGCAACTAAACCTGGCAGGAACAAAACCAGGCTTCTGAAGTTACTCACTTGGTCCCCAGCACAAACACTGTTCTGAAGAAGCACAGAACTAATGACTGACCTTCAGAGTAATTCACAGTACGTTCTTTGTAACAGCTTCCCCTAAAATTATAATTATTTACAAGTGTTGAGTAGGAGTAAGGCAGACAGGCCAAGGCTCCTTGCAACTTTCCAGTGCTGGAAGATGTCTGAATTACAGGACTACAGGCAGATAAAAGATAATGTAGAGCCAGAAGTCACTCATTCTTGTGCTCTATATTTAACCACAAAGTTATGGTGGAAAGAAGGAAAATTAGGAAGGAAGCACAAATCTATGTCCTGTATTGCACAGAAAACTAATGCATATACATGTCAGTGGGTGTGAAAACAAAAACATTGGCTCAAGTATATTGGATAATATTTTAGTGAGAAAGCTTAACCCTAAATGCTGCTGCAGTTATACATGCCTGCTACAAGCATTCAAGTCATATGCAAAAGTATAGTAACAATTTGCAAGTCTGGACACATTCTGTAAAGGAATGAACATGTCCTGGCCATCTAAACTCCCCTGGTCAACAAAAAGCTTGACCGAACAGATGTTTGGTAAACTCTGCTCTGCAGTGTACCAAATGTGGCCTGGGCAGAATGCCAGAAACCACCTTTTTAGGAGCTTACTGGACAACCAGGAACTCAAGACTGTTGATGACAGTTGGGCTAAAAACAGATTAAAAGGAAAGCACACAGCAACACTGCAACTGAATTCATATGAATTGTGTCACTGAACATGCTTTGTTCTTTATCACCACAGCGCTTAATTATTCTGAGAGTTTGATGATAGGCATGGTTATTGAACACAGTTTTGGTCTCAGTAGTTTGAATTTTGTCTGAAAGATCTTTTTAGCCTGAAAACTGAAAAGTGGTAATTTATTCTCTACATCACAGAATTAAGGGGAGTTAATCAATTCAGTCATCTGAAGAGTTCAGAGATCTGAATGACGAAGTGTGCAAATTCTTTAGAAAGGTTTGAAAGTTGTCCAGCATCACCTAAAAAAACCTCCTTCACAAAGGGCAGCAAGTCTCTAGAGTCAGAGTAGCACAGACTCCTCAGGAGACAAATATACGAATAAGGTTAGAATCAGGGTAATGGGGCAATATCTGACCCAGAATGGGAAGAATTACAAAGTCACAGATTTATCAGAATTATTTAAGAGATTACAAAACTTAAGTAATGCACTTTCTTTTTATTCTTGTTTTCTGGCTAAAAGGCTGCTGTAGATCTTATTTAGATGATAGTTAAGCACCTGAGACACTGCCACAAAGGGAAAAAAGACTCCATAAAAACACGAGGGTAAGTGTTAAAGGAGAAGGCGCAGGAAAGGTAGCTGCAAATTCTGGAGGGCTGTACCTGCAAATTAAGCATAAATGCAGTATTTCCATGCTTGTTATGACAGAGAGAACAGGAACATGACATTCTAAATTTGAAGACTGATACTGATGTTCCAGGTTGGGATGCACTAGCACATAAAGTGGATAAAAGAAAAATGTAATGGAATACAAAAATCATACTAGAAAATAGCGAGTGTGGGAGCTGTGTTAACAGAAATGGGGTGAAATCAGCACCCCACACTTCAGGCCAGGACTCACAAGAACTCCTGTGAGATTGTCATTGTTGACCTCTGAGCTGAGGTCTCAGATGCACTGCCTCAGCACACCCCAGACACCACGTTAATGCGACATGAGAGGAAGGGTGCACTAATTCCAGCTGCAAAACATACAGATAGGAAAACCAGAGAAGGAGAGAGACTACTGTCTGAGAGATGGTTCAGACCTTGGATTGTTTCATACAGCAGAACAAGATACCATCCTCTTACTAAATTCTGCAGGAAGGAAAAGCTGTTATTATAGCTGAAGAGCAGAGCTGACAGACAGTAAGTGGGTATAAAACAAACTGCAAATGCATTCAGTTGGGAAACAAAAGTCTCACAACTACCACAGTAGAGAAAAACAGTGGGGATATCTAATAACTGAAATTTCACCTGCTTATAAAAGAGACAAGATGTCTTGTTTTTGGACATGAAACTGACTCAACCCAGAGGTCTCTTCCCATTTGCTGTACAAGTATGATACACAGGAATTTGTTTGTGTGTTGAAGACATTCATCAGTTTTGCAATAATTTTGTGAAATAATCTTTCCATCCCGCAGCAAATCAGCAATTTCATTCAGTCATGGTATTTGGCAGCATGCTTACTTGGGTTTTTGTCAGCCTGGCTTATTACATGTTCTGTCAAAAGCAAAGCATTTAGTTAAACAGGTATCATTAAAGGCAAAATATGACAGCAGCGCTGTTTGACAGTAGAGATGTTATTCCCCGGTCACTATTTGGTGATTCAGAAAGAATCTTGTGAACTGGCAGGTGGATAAAATACCTGGTTTAACACAGTAACTCTTGAGGGGAAAACTACAGCTATCCTGTTTGTGCCACCTTTCAGAAAAAGCCCTTATTTTGGTTTCCTAAGTTGTATGCACACAATTTGCAAACACACACGAAACTGTTTAGAAGCTTCTGCATTAAAAATTATGTCCCTAACTCATACTATCAACCCCTCTTTAAAACTGTATTAGTTTAGTTCATTATGATCTTTCTCACTCTTCTGTACTAATTGCACAAATTTATTTACTTGCTATTGAAAAAAACCCCCACAAAAGCAAACCAACAACTCAAATTATTTCAATGCTTTATTTAGCTTAAAATTATTAGGCTTAAAATTAGCATGCAATTTACAAGTATTCTGAGACAGTTTTCAATTTTGATAGTACCAAAAGTTCTTTTTTTTACTTATTCATATGAATGACTGTGATGAGTAAATATTACCTGACACCTGCCTTACACACACAAATGCACATACTGTCCAAGGATGGATCCATTGACAAAACGATCTAGTTTCTCCCTCTGAGTCCTTCAGCCTTTTGGAAAAGAAAGGTTAGAGGCTACCTATCTTCTTCTGATGTTATTATACAATTCTGTTCATTTTCCAGGCTCTTCAGCACCACAGATTGAAATGGATTTGCACCACTGACCATTTGTACTGCTCAGAGCTTCAGCACCTTACACCTCTACCCAGTCTCTCAGATGACATACGACTCCAGCTATTATAATCAGTATGCATTACCCCATTTATCTTATTAGCACTGAGGCAGTGATCAGAGGTTTTCTGATCACTGATAGGAAGAAGCTGTTCCACCCTAATCACATCGCTATTGAAAAAAAAAAAAAAAGACGCACTTCATTTTTTCCCCAAAAAGTGGCTTATGACAGCTGTGTTTGCTGCTCTGTAGCCTCGCTAAAGTCAGAACAAATAAAAAGTAAGAGCTGTCTGCACAGTTGTTCAGTGCAGGAGGATTTTTTTTTTCCTATTTTTTTTCATCACACAATCAGGATAGCCATTTGCCTGTTGGAACTACTTATTTTTCCACTATATGAAGAAGAATACAAACCAAATCAAATTAGGAAAATAAATTATCCTTCCCACTGAGAACACATATGCTTCCAGAGCAAGTGTCTGCAGCCAAGGTATAAAACTACCCTAAAAACAAAAACAAGTAAGATATGTAAGTCTTACGCCTGTAAAACTTAGAGAGCAGAAACAGAATAGTGGAAATTCAATGTACTGATTTCAACAGGGCACACTCTGAGCTAGCCCTAAGGAATCAAATCAATTCTAAAAGCTCAATATTAATAAAAATTAAAACCTTTACTATTAACAAAAGCCATAGGGATATCTTTGCTTCCTTATCACGAGGCTTAGGAGTTTTGTTTTACGTGAAGTAGCTACCAAACCTAGCCAAGACAGAAATCTAGATCTGCAGGGTTTGGGATGTTGGGTTTGCTGGTTTGGAGGACTGGGAGTGGGTGATGTTTGTAAAGAAAGCAAATGGTAATTTACAAGCTCTACTACAATAAACAGAACAACAACAACAAAAAAAGCAATTTCTGAAAAAGGAGTAATTTTAAGTAACTTGTATTTCAGTACTTTATCCTCAATGCTTAACTTCCTTAAAACCAACAAGATCACGACATGCAGTGGAAGCACTCATTCTATTCCTCTCATGTATTATCTATAGCTTTTTACCCTGCCTCTCCTATGCATATGCACTGTCTCCCCCCTTTTTATGTATAACCACTTAAACGCAGGTTTTTCACATCCCATAAGCAATTATTCAGAACCACAGCATGCAGGGAAGCAGGGATGCACCACCAGCAGCAGGAGCCTCTGCCTCAGCCACAGATCATGGTCATGGTCTCACTTCAAGGACACAGGAGTCGGTTGTTTCCCTTCTTCCAGTATGTGAATACATTCAGAGTTACAACATGCAGCCTTTTGAGTCCAAATAAATACAATCAATTCATTACAACACACAGTCTTATGGGATGAATGAGATACTAATGAATTTACTGAAGCCCAGAACAACTAAAAGACACTACAAAAGACATGGGTATTTGAGTTTCGGGTCTGCTCCATCTGCGAACATGAATTCCACATAAAGGGAAGCTCACTACAATGATCACAGATTGATCAGTGAGAATTAAATGTCATGCCTGTCTGGAGGGACACCACAGAACAGTGGGTTGGTGTCACAACCTAATTACTTAAAGACACCCATGTCCCTCTTGGCTGCCTCCATGTGCACCCAAGCACATGGAGCCTCCAGCAGATAATCAGAACCAGGAAACTACACCTAGGGTTTGGTGCTTCCAGGCATTTATTTATTCCTAATCTAAATTTCTATAAATGTGTCAATGTAATTGAGGATAAGGGCTATTTAAAACAGTTCAAGTTAATAAATTAAGGAATAGCCAATTAGGCAAGAACACTCAAACAGGTGCCTGGATAAAACTTTACCCCTGGTGAGCCCCATTAAAGAACTTCTCAGGATAACAAAAAGCCAATTTTTAATTTTTTTATGAAGAAGATAAATTTTTAAACTTTCAATTTTTTTTTTCCTATCAGATGTAATTTTCATATTGCTGTTTTTGCAAGGACATAGAAAAATCACAGTCCATTTGGTGGCCCATACACTTGACAGCCAACAGTTGCTACACATACACGTGCTAATAATCAACACAGAGAGGATGCTACCCAGAGGCCCCTTGAAGGCACTAAAGACCTCTCTCAGCTCTAGGAACAGCAGACTGTTGCAAAACCAACTATTAAAATAAAATGCACGATGTTAGTGTATTTCATAAGCAGGTTCTACTGAAGTCACACATTAAAAAAAATAGTTGAAAAGAGCACTTGATATTAAAATGGAAATACTATTCCTATTTTACCTGCCTTTCTACCCCTATTAATCCCTACCAGCATTATTATCCTCAGCACTAGAAAGTACAAGCACAGCAACCCCTTGCAAACCAGGTTTATCTGCAGGATTAGATTCAGTGGATGGCTCAGTGTCACAATATTTTCCAAGGGCACTTTATTTGCTCTCTGAAGATACTCTTGAAAATGATTCCTCAGTCATTAATTATTCATTCTATTTCTTATAATCAGTTCTTTTAATTAGCATCCCAGGCAGCTTTGCTGAGGATCCCACACTTTCAGTAATTAGGGGCAGTTTGTTGTCCCTAATTAACTTCAGACATAGTAAGACTCTTATTACTTTATTACTTCAGCTGTTTTTATGTTTGCATCACAATATTCTGTCCTGCTTTAATGGCTCAGAAAGGAGATTGCCCTGTTGTGCTATTTATCTCGTTTAGGTTCCATCTCTCTTTCTTGACTCTGTGTTAGCTGCTTTATATTAAATCTCTCTCTCTCCGAAGTCACGTCTACAGTGGCAAGCAGTGTGACACCAGAAAAGTGCATCTGTATACAGTGACACAGAACCCTGTCAGCCTGTACAGTCTCCTTCCCTCATGTGCTGCTCTGCATAATTAGGTGCACTTGTAATAGACAAGCTTGTAATATACCAAGAGGGTCATGTATGGAGGCTTTAACCAGTTTACTGATTTTATCGTACCTCTGTGACTTCCTGAGGCCATTCCAGACTGAGTTCTGACTAACAGCTGTAGTTAGCAATTAATGTGGTAATAAACTACTAGAGTTTAAATATCCAGAATGCATAAAACAGTTAGAAGTTCACTAATAATCTGAGTATCTTTATTGCCATTTTAAATAAATAATACTTCTCATTCTTAAATGATGCTTTTCATCTACAGACAGCAAGGTGTCTTAAAGCAGCAGAAAGACTCTTGTAATCCAGTTGTTCCAATGAAAGTCTGAGGAAGAGCCAAGCAAAGACCAGCAAAAATACCAGCCCTGTTCACCATATACCGGTGCCCATTCCTGTGAATCAGAAAGTAAAGGTTTTAAAAATTGCCCACTCCAGCCTGTGGAATGTGGGGGCAAACAGCAGACAAACAAATCTTCATCTGGCTCTAACAGAATTCCCATCAGGTACATCCTACACACAGGGCCATACACCAAAACACTCACACAGTCCAATACCAGTGGGTGACTGACCTGCAGAGCAAGCAGACCATCTGTATATCACACAGTTAAGAAGAATATTCTTATTTCCTTTTCAGCAACACAAGAGCAAAATATATGCACAGGCTGCTAAATCTCGTAATTCTCTGATTACCTTTGTAGGATGTTTAGGTTTTTATATTGTAGGTGGTAAAACAGAAGGCTTACAGTCACAAAACACAGCTAGTCACTTTGTAACATTTATTACCACAGAAAACTGCCTGGAAACATTAAGGGGTAAGGGTACTTGGATAGTTTTTAAGACAGCAGAAAAAAATAACTTTAAATGCTGGCCTTAATCTCAAGTGGTGTTTTTTAAGTAAATGAATTTGGGAGCTGAAGTATGATGAAAATTATTGTATCATAGACTGTTTAAGATCAAATGCTTCTAACTACATCAAAACCACATACTAGCAAGCTCAGAACCTCCACTGTGTGTAGTGTCTATGTGGTTATGAGAATGATACTGAATGTGGAATTAAGTCACCACAAGCTGAATGTAAATGTCCATTCACACAAATACTCCAACTCAGCAAGCTGAAGGTTACTAGGAAAAAAAATTGTTAATGGAGTTTGTTAACTTCCATCTCTAAATAATACCACTATTTACTCTTCAATCCCCACTGGTAAAAGATGGGAAAATCCTGTCTTTTAATGACACTGTAGGAAGGAAGAGAGAGTGAGAAGGGAACTGATTGCTAAAATTATTTAATATCAGATCTATACCAAAAACATCTTTTATTTTCCTTTGCTTTGCTTATGCTCCACCTGTAAGAGAGACCAAAATTAAAAAAGTATTAAATGGTCAGTATTAATATTTTAGCACTAATGCATATTTGATGTATTAAACAGGTGGAACAGCAAAACATACACAGAACATTTCTGAACAAGAAACAGCCTTGCTACAAGGCCTCAGAATACTTACTTTAGAAATAAATAAAGGAATGTATGAGCAATAGGATCAAACTGGGGATGTTTCCCAGCAAACGCCAGCAAGATAAACATTTGGTGTAGATTGCCTGAAGGTGTATTTTTTTTTAAAGCAGAAAACTCATGACTTTACCATTAGAAAAACCTAAACATACGAAACAATTCCAGCCTTCTACAGAAAAAAACACTGTTATCCCCAATGTACTATATCCTACCACTCTGATTTCCATGGACTTCAACTTCCGTGCACCATGTTTCTCACTGGCTCTTTGCCCTTGCTATTTTGTATAACTGACACAGATATTCACTCTTTTCCAGCTTTGTCCTTTCTTCCACATCCTTGTCTATGGCCCAAACAAGTCTACTCAAAGTACTATCTTAAGGATTTTTTTTTGTGTATCTATACTATCACTCAGAATATCCCTCCAGCACTTTCATTAAACAGAAGCTGCCAGCCTCTATTTCTAAAACCCCACAGACAAGACAATTGAAGATAAATGAATAATTAATGGCTGAGTGAAAAATGGAAACAGAGCTGGAGAAAAATTGTTTTACAATCAACTTCACTTCTCCTAATTTTACTTCACCAGGTCACGTAGTTAAAGAAGTACTTACTGAAGATCTGTTCATTCTTCACAATACTGTTAATTAATGCTTTTTCCCTTCCTGACAGGAAAAACACTCAAGAATATTCTTGAATTCATGCATACAAGTAATCACGCTTGAAGAGAAGCATATGCTTTATCTCTTCATTGCAAAATAAATAAGAACCAGAAATAAATTCTTTTGAGCATGTACCATCAACTTCTAGAGAATTTTAAATACAAAATGAAAAGACTTCAATGCTTATGGCTGAGAAAATAACCTTCAAAATGCAAACTTAAGCTGATGCAGCCTGGTATCGACATGCAAACACTCCATCTCTCCTGCTGCTCAGAGTTTCCCACACACAGCAACAAATTGAAAACTGCCTTTTCACAGCTGCTATTCTGAAACCTGGGGGAATCAGCTGCACCATACAAGAACTGGGCTGTTTTCAATTCAGTGCCAGCACTTCCAGGCAGAAATGGGCACTGGAGATAGGTACCAGGCGAATGGAACAGGACGTCAGCAGATGCTCTTCCTCTCCCTGCCTCCCGTCCTGAATGGCAATAGCAGGAAGGCACAGAGAGGTCTGAGTACCAGACCTGTGCATGCCACTGCCATCAGCTGGCAGCAAGAGGAGTAACTTGGAAAGAAATACAGGAGGCATGTTTGCAGCGAATATGCCAAAAAAATCCTATATGAAACATTACTTCATGATTCAAGAGTTTAAAAACCTTAGAGGCTGGCACCCAGTTCAGACAGAGTAACATACTAACTGGGGCTCAGTTCCTGTGAATATAGGACCAGAGTCAAGGCACAAAGACTAGCACCCCAACACACATCCCTCCATCAGCAGAGGGAAGCCAAGCACTTTTCTAGAAGACAACACATCATCCCATCTTCCCCCTTTGGGTTGATAAAGCAAGCTTTGTCCCTCAGCTATTAGCTTTCCAGTTCTAGCAAGGGAAGCAGCAGGAGACAGGGATATGTTAAGCTAGCAAAGTGGGAGACATCTGCACACAAAAAAGAAACGGGGAAAAGAGGAGAGCAGAACATAAATACAGAGATACATTAAAAAATCAAAACAATACATACCAAAAGCAACTTCAGGATGATTTTCACCCACATGAAAAGGAAATGGTAAAAAGCCAAGAGAAAAACCAGTTCTAATAACCAGCATGCAAATGGAGAGGCAACTGGTTAGTAGTGTCCCCAAACATGAACCAGTGACAACAGGTGTGCATGGGGAAGCAAAAGGGCAAACTGAACATTTGCTTTTACAGAAATACATCATTCAGTGAATAGTTAACTAGCAATCAACAAGCATTTTCTCCTCTGGCAATACTGTTCAGTTACAGACAGTGAGTGGTAATGGATATTTTGATATACTGCCCTTCTCCAGATACAGGTAAAGAAAGGAGTGTAGTTCAGATGAGAAAAGAGTATGTTCCCCAGCTTTGTTATTCCATGGCAGGAATCAGTATATTTTTCAAATTATGTCAGAGAAACTATTAAAGACAAGATGAGCTGATTTGGTATTTCTGCTTCTCAGTCACCAATTACAGCAGTATAGATACACAAAATATAATGTGAGAAAAACAACTGCAAAGGGTGAGATATCCAAGGCAGCTCAGCCAGCCAATTCCCCTGCACAGTTCCTGCACACATGGAGACAATCAACTAATCCTTCAAACTCCCCTCGTCAGCTCCACTGTAGGAAAAAACCTAATAACTAGTCTTCCTCAGGCACTTTAAATGGGGCATGTGCCAACAGAGTTAACACATTTGTCAAAATGTGTGGGTGACAGAAAAAAGAAACAACCTGGGGTCACTCATTCAGAAAAAAAAAAAAGAATTGTCCCATCAAACAATAATAAAAAATAATCCAATTTCAAAGGCAAGTATAGGTAAAATAGGCAGGGAAAACAAAACAAGCAAGCAAAAGAATAGACTGATGAATTTTTCATCATGGTAGACTAGGTTTGCAGACTGTCCATACACATTCACTTCATACCACAGCTGTTTACCAATTCCTTCTCTTCCCAGCACATGGCCCAGCTTTTGGCAAAATGAGACCTATCAATTCTAAGCTGGCAAGCCAGCAGAAGAATTTAAGATTAAAACAAAACTCGGAAGGATTGTCATTTCTGAAGCAGCACTGGTAATTAGACGGCTCTACTTCTCTTGTCACCCTTCAGTATTTCTTCAGCCATGATTGATTCAATTGCCTATGGTGAGCAACTTTTCTATTGCAGGCAAAACGAACTTCTTTCCCAGAGAGCCAGTTCTGACAGGGATTAAAAGAACTATTTGAGAATAATCTTGTCTCAACATGTATAGAGCTCTGTAAGCCACCATGTTATGGATTTTGACAGCATTTACCAAAACACTCTATACTCACTTGCCTGAAAATAAAATACACACAGCTTAGAGCACCATGACAAAGTGTTATGGGGAAAAATATGGCAAATACACTTGATTTAAAATGAATTTCTGAAACACCACCAAAAAAATTGGAATTTGTAAGGGAAATAATGAAGGTAGGAATGGAAGATGTTCCTAGAAAGCTTTTTTGCAGAATTTTGACCAGATGACCAAGTTTTATAGCTAAGCTCTTCCTCTTAAATGTCTAGAGTTTCTGAAAACAATGGCTTTGGATGTTCTCTCCTTGCTACCTTAGTAGTGCAGAAAGCAACATCTTATCCAGCAGGCTCAGAAGCCAAGAGTCAACTTTTCTGTCGCAAAATATGCCTAGCTAATAAATAAGTAGGTACATACCAGCAGCTCAAAAGGAAGGAAATGCAGGGCTCAGGACAGGAGAAATAAAAACACTGAGAATAAAACTGTGATCCAGAGAACGAAGTCTATTCCCACAATCAGCATTTTCCTGATACTGTTAATTAGTGGACACATATTACTGTCAACCTCTTCTTTACAGGTAAACTCCAAGAAACAGGAAAGAACAAACTCACAAGATTCAGATGAAAAAAAATTAATGATTATTACTGCTCCTACTTTTAGAATTAACCTGAAGTCAGTGTTTTTGATCTGCTCATGATTGAGCAGCTGGATCAGAGACAAAAAAATGGAAGGAAAACAGGTCATCAAGAATTCAGGGAGTAAACTCAGTTATGAATTCTACACAGCCAGATCAATTACTTCTGCTACCTATCACCTGTGAAAGCAAGACTTGAATTATCAGCTTTGATGTACTAAGCCTTTCACACGTTACGAAATCTTATTTAGCCTAGGAGCATTAGTTCTCCCTCAGTCTTGGGTTTCTGTGTGGCCACTTGATCACTAGACTAGATTTTAAAATGCTGAGGAAGAAAAATACAGGAAGAACACCCTTTTTGTCAGTTAATTGTAGCATTTCACTGTTCCTTCCTTCCATGGGAACTTTAACTCTGATTCCCCTCCCAGATATAGAACCTGCCTTTGGCACACACCCCCTGAGTAAGTCTGGGACAGGTACATACAAGTGTACAACCGATTAGTACAAACAGCAGTTACCAGGGTCATGACCTAACCACTGACACTGTATGCTCACATACACCACTTTCCCTTGATGGAAGACAGTCACAAGGGCAATGCATTTCTTTTACCACCTAAATCTCATTCTATGAACGAATTCAATCTGCTCGACTGAGATTCGGTTTGGCTGGCGTAGGAGAACACAAGGAAGAGAGGTGAGATTTGTTAACTATTTTCCCCTTCTCTTTTCTTGAGATTAGAAACAAAGAGGAGTGGAGAGGCAGAAAATAAAAATGCTGAAATACATTCAAGAGGACTCATAAAAAAGTGGTAACCACAAAAAAGTTAGTCTCTAAACCAGGGACAGACAAACCTTGCTTTACAAAAGAACAACATGTAATTCATTGATCCATTAATATTTCTCCAGAAGTTGGAAAACACATGACTAAATGACCATAAATATCTACTGAAAATATGTTACTAAATACATACCAGCTCTAATCTGTAGAACCAACTCCATATTTGTCAGGATTTGCTACTCAACCTTGAAAAATCACATGATGTTTCAGTTCCACATCTCCAATATTTGCTTATTCCTTCTCTGTGAAAAATCTACTAGCAATCAAAGTAAGGCAGGATGTAAAGCAGGTCACTAACAAACTCTGAACAGTTAAAAAAAAAGTATTTCTACCACATATCCTACAGATTAAAAAAAAAAAAAAGAAATGCAGTCATATTACAAAAGTATGTGATTCAGCAAAAGCTGGGCTAAATTACATTGAATTTGTCATTAAAAAGCAGTTAGCAGAACTGATGGACCCTGGTGAATTACAACAGTTCTCTTTTTTTCCTCAAAGTTTTATTTTCTTTTTTAGTTAATCTTATCTATCACAATACAGCAGAGCTAATTTTACTTAGTGAGAAGAAAGCAAGAAGAAGAAAGGACAACAAAGGAGTGAAACACTGTCTGCATTTAAAATTCTTTAATTAGTATAACACAGTTCTTTAAGTATGGTGGTTTCAAGACACCATATAGAATATTTTAATCGGATACTAAAGCAAGAACGTAAGAAGCCAGCCATATTGTAACCCATTTCCTTACAGATATTACAATGCAGTTGAGGATATTTGATGTATGAATTCCATCTCATTCCCCTACTGGATAACATGTTCCACATTAAAAAGGAAGCAAAAACTGCATTTCGCAGTATTTGCTCAGCAATATGCCAAATGAAGTGGCAGAAAGAACAAATTACTTCTGCTCTTAAGCAGGGTGGATACTATTCTTAGGTTATCTGAAAGACTGCTGGTGCAAAAGCATTACAAAGAGTGCACAAGCTGAAACAGGCAGGGATCTGGACCCACAGAGCATCAAGGGTTCTGACTCAAAACCACACCTTGGATCACTTATCTACTGATGATGGACAGGGCACACAATAGTTAACAGTTCCAGTTAAGTAACACAGGTAAGGAACCTCAGTCCAGCCAGCCACATCACCCAAGTCAGCAGTGAAGCAAAGCACCAAGAGATCAAGGAACGATCCGTATCTGTGTCGTATCTCAGCAGAGAGAAAATTAATTCAGGAACTAAGGCAGACTTTTACCTCATAGAATATGGATCACAGAATCACAAAATCACAGAATGGGTAAAGTTGGAAGGGACCAGAGTGGGTCATCTGCTCCAACCTCCCTGCACAAGCAGGGTCATCCCAGAACACATGGCACAGGGATTGCATCCAGACAGTTCTTGAGTATCTCCAGTGAAAGAGACTCCACAATCTCTCTGGGCAATCTGTTCCAGTGCTTGGTCACTTGCATAGTAAAGAAGATCTTCCTCATATTCAGGTGGAACTTCCTGTGCATCAGTTTCTGCCCATTGCCTCCTGTCTTACTGCTTAGCACCACTGAGAAGAGCCTGAATCTATCCTCCTGGCAGCCTCCCTTCAGATTCTTACAACTGATGAGTTCCCCTCTCTCTCTCTTCTCCAGACCAGCTATCAGATATCCAAATTGTCTTCCTTCAGGGCATGGCATAAGACAGGTGGTTGACATGGCTGACATGGGGCCACCATGCAGCACAGAACGCAGAAATCAGACACAAAAGAGGGCTCCTTAGTACAGCTCTCAGTAATCCCAAACTATCAAAGCAGGTTTTCTCAACACTCAAAATTCAGGATGACTTCTGCTACCCCAGTAATTAACTGGGTAACATATACCACATTGTCAAATAAGAGGAAGGACGGTTATGTGCATTTCATTTCTTCTAGACAGAAGCGCAACTCCTAGAAAGAACTGTGTGTTATGTCTTATTTAAAAACAGTATTTCCTGACCAGCAGGAGACAAGCCATACTTGTTCTGCAGCTAAATTCCTTAACATGACAGAAGTCTCTTTGCACATAGTTATTAACACAAAAGTCAGAGTTCACTTAAAAACAGTAATTAGCAAGAGTAGCATTTAATTTTAGGTATCAAGTCAATTCTGTCAATCAGTCTGTTCATTGCTCATATGTTAAATCCACAACAGTTTTATTTCTGTATTTGCTGCACATCAGTAATCTCTTTACATACATTTTATTAATAAAACTAATTAATACAGTAGTTATTTTTAAAACAGTTCCTATGCTTAGTGAGTGAGATCAGTGAGAACTTCTGAATGCTCGGCATCTTCTGCAATAGATGGCCACAAGCTGTAACTTGGAAGTTGATTAGGAAAATTTAATCAGGAGATGGGCAATGTGGCACTGGAGCAGGTCACACAGATGGGCTGTAGGATCTCATCTCTGGAGGCTTCCAAGCCTCCTGCTTGAACTTAGATTGGTATCAGCACCACATCCAGTACACTTCGGCTTTGTCCAGTAGGAAGTCACACTTAGATGACCTCCAGATGTCTGTTCAAAATATCATTTCTGTGATGACTCTGTTTTGGGGTGAGGAATCTTCAGTGGGGTGAAAATTCTCGTTCTGACAGATTTCCTTTGACTTTCTGCTTATGAGACGTCTTTATACAGGACCTAACACTTAATAGAACTAAAATGTTTTTCCAGAAGTAATCTTATTATTAACACCACATTAATTCGTCAGAGAATTTATTAAGCACAATTACCTATGGCAGACATACTTTGAACATATTTAACAATGGATTTTACAAACCCTTTGAGATATGGAAGTATCAAGAACATAAAAACCCAACTGGAACTGAATTCTTTCCTGTGTCCTATCAGTATCCTTCTGGAAAGTGATGTGGAATGGGGCTTTTTGTTTATTTATTTTCTATTTTGATTTGGATTGGCTTATTTGTTTACAGAACTGAAAGTAAAAAATACACAAATGTTTTAAACCAAACATTCCAAGAACTGAGCTTTTAAGTGGTTATCTGAAAATGCAGTGCCTTGTTCAAAACTTTAAGTATTCTACTTATTCAACATCTCAAAAATAAGTGAGAATAAGCACAAATACCCACTACACACCTGCCAGTTCTCAAGAGCTGGTCTTCGACCTACAAGATGCAGAGAGTAATTTTAGTCAGCCCTCACTAGAAGGCCATTCTCATCACAAACACGCATGTCGACTGTTTCCACGTACAGGGAAAGCAGACTTGATAATTTATGAAACAAAATAGTTTCCTCGTTCACCTCTGTATTACGGCTTAATTTGCTGGGGTTGGGTACAGACGGTCAGAACGCGACTCGGGGCGGTTTAGCTCCGATCGCCCGGCAGCGCCGAGAGGCGGGAGCGCATCCTTCCCCGGCGGAGCGGCCCCGGCACCGCTCCCTGCGCCCCCGTGCCCTCCAGAGCGACTCTGCAGCCCAACTCTCAGAACTTAGCACGGCTTCACCGCGGCGACTGACGGGTTTGTAGGCAAGGGGTGTGTTTCGGAGAAGGCGCTCCGAGACCCATCCCTGCAGCAGCCGCGTCCCGGGGCCGCGCCCCACCTGTTGCGGGGCCGGGCCGGGCGGGGCAGTGCGGGGCAGGGCAGGGCAGGGCAGGGGGCGGCGGGGGCTCACCTTCTGCTGCCGGCGGGCCATGTCCGTGGGCTGCTTGGCGTTGAAGGGGTGCGCGATGCACCGCGCGATGAAC
>VXBX01000994.1:1282663-1295674 GCA_013400415.1 Scytalopus superciliaris
CGGCTCCCGGCGACAAGGGCAGCGGCTGTCCCGGGCAGCCTCCCTGGCAGCGCTGCCCGGTGCGCCCTGCTCGCATCCCAGCGTGGGAAGCGCGCCCGCCGCTCGCCATCCGGCTCGGAAAGGCGGCGGGGCGCCGAGCTGGAAGGGAAGAGCGGGCTGGGCGTGCTGGAGACCCCGAGCTCTCCGGCACCCTCCGCCAGGCAGTGGGGGTGGAAATGAGAGGCAGCTCAAGTGGCCCCAAGAAAGGAAGCCACCAAAGCCGTGCCTTTCTGAGGTGGGGGTGGGCTGATGCTGGAGCGTGCCTTGCTCTCGCAGGTTAGTTTTGTTGGGAGCCTGCAGCCACCAGTAGGTAGTTCTCATCTCTGAAATCCAGACAGCATCCAGACAGGTTCATATTCACTGTGATTGTCGTCACAGTTAAGACTGTGAGAACCGTAGGAAAGCCTACCGCTAGCACTCTCTAAACGGAAAAGACTTCATCGTGTGAATGCCAGATTCCTGGAATCCGATCAGGACCCCCTGGAAAGGCAGGCCTGGGGAGGGAAAGGACTACAGGTTTCATGTGAATCAACAAGTCATTCTGTCGCTCCCTACACACCTACGTGCGATGCTGCTGGTACCAGGGAGGACAAGGGAGCTACTGAACAGGGAAGGACCAGGGGGATGAAGGCTAGAGGGACGGACTGGCTCACAGAAGGGCCGTGCCTCTCTGTGCTTCTCTAAAACAGAGATACCTGAGCCTGTGCCCACACTGCTCCAGGCCCTGCTCATTAGCACTGACAAGTTTTCAAAGCCCTGCATGAAAACTCAGCAAACGCAGGCGGCCAGTGCGGTTCTCGCTGTATGATCTGGGCTGGGTTTAGAGTGAGAAAGGACTCTAGTTCATTATCAGTATTTTGAAGTGCCCAGTACTACCGATTTGGGAAAGGATCTTTAAAGGCAGCAGTTATCTGCCTAGTGAACCAGCTTTCAGAAGGTGGAATTTCCCTTGCTGTGGGCAGCAGCTGTTAGCTAGGTGGCAGCATTAGGCATTAGGATTCTGCCTCTGGATCTCTACCAGGGGAATGGGGTGGAACGCTGAGGGGAAGTCATGCTGACAAACACACTGCCTTTCTTCAAAGTTTAGGTGCCAAATGTAGCAGTCATGTAAAAATAGGCGAGTTATTTATATGGTTGGCTTGTGTCCCTAACGTTGTATAAGAGTAGGCAAAATTTGTGAAATGCAGAAAGACAGGAAAAAGTATGAATGTCGACCTATTGAACATCTCTAGTCACATCTTCTTAGTGCAGTATTAGCTAAACCCAGTTTTTGTGGGGACGACCATCACCAGTCATGTGACAATGCTTGTGTTTCCGGTGTATCATTGCAAGTAATGCTGGTCCTGTAGTAGATAAGAGGTAGTTCCATGAAAAATACGGTTACTGTAAACTACTTTTTCACTGAGAGAAATACAGTGTCCTCTCAGATTTGTGGGTGCCTTTTGGAATAACTTGTTCTCATTCTAATGACAAATAAAAAAAACTAAATAAAGCAATACTACAAAAATCTTGCCACTAAAGATATGCAAAGCACCAATTGGAATATGAATTCTCTGAAACTTCAAAATAATCTCATTCCAAACAATTTTAAAAGTAAAAATTGCTCAGGTCAGCCATGTCATCTCACAACTAAGGCCAGAGTGATCATGTTCTCGTACATAAGAGTACATGACTCTTCTCTTTAGAAAAGATCATGCTTTCTCCACTAATTGCCTGCACATTTTTGGAGGGAAAATATCTCTTACTTTCCTTCATGCTTTGTGTCAGATTCAGAGTTGCTGAGATGAGCAGGAACTTTCTGAGTTCATCTAGTCCAACCCCTGGAGCAGGGTCACCTTGAGCATGTTGCCCAGGGCTGAGTCCGATTAGGTTTTGAACATCTGCAAGAATGGATAATCCACATCTCTGTGGGCAAGTTATACTAGTGTTTGCCTGCTCTCACAGTAAAAAAACCTTTTCCTTATGTCTGAACAGAATTAATTTCCTGTCTTTCATTTTGTGCCCATTACTTCTTATCCTTCCCTGGGTATCATTGAGTAGTGTCTGGCTCTGTGTTCTTTACTCCACTCCATCAAATATTTATATATTGATAAGATTCCCCTGAGCCTTCTCTTTTGTAGGCGGAACAATCCCAGCTCTCTCAGTCTCTCCACATACCTCACATGCTCCAAGTCATTAATCATCTTACTGACCTTCTGCTTTCTCCAGGGTGTCCCTGTCCTCTTGTACTGCAGAGCTCAGGACTGGACTCTGCACTCTTAATGTGGCCTCTCCAGTGCTGAAGAGAGGAGAAGCATCACACCCTTGACCTGCTGGTGACACCCATCCTAATGCAGCCCAGGACGCTGTTGGCCTTCACTTCTGGAAGAGCGCACTGCTGGCTCATGTTCAGGTTGGTGTCCACCAAGACAAACCCTTCTGAAAAGAAGCCATCCACCAGCCTGCACTGTTGCAGGGGGGTTTTTATCCTGAGGTGCAGGACTTTGCAATTCCCTTTGTTAAGCTTCTTGAGATTCGTGTTTGCCATTTTCTCCAGCCTATTGAGTCACACAGCCTGAACAGTCACGTCATTGTGTGGTGTATCCACCATTCTGTCCAAGGTCACGATGTCTGCAAACTATTAGAGGGTATGCTCTGTCCCGTTGTCTGGGGCATTAACGCAGATGTTAAGTGGCATTGGTCATAGTATTAATCCCTGGGTACACCACTGCTGACTGGCTTTCAGGTGATCTTTGTGCCACTGATCACAAACTTTTAGGCCAGTATAGTTTTCTCACCTAACTAACCTTCACTTCATCAGTTTGTCTATGAGGATGCTGTAGGAGACAGTGTTGAAAACCTGATTGAAGTCAGGATAAACAACATCCACCACACTCTGCTCATCCACCAAGCGAGTCGTTCATAGAAGCCTATCAGGTTTGGTCAGGCATGATTTCTTCTCCTTAGACCCAGCTGACTACGCCATCACTTTCTTGATTTGAGTATGTTTGGAAACAGTTTCCAGGGTTATTTGCTCCAACACCTTCCCAGCGATCAAAGGCTGGCTGACTGGTTTGTAGTTTTTCTATTTTACCTTTACTGAAGATAGGAGCGCCATTTGCTTTCTTGCACTACTTAAAATATTCACGTCTTCCCTAGAGATGCATGCAAAGGACCTCTAGCAAGGCAGAAGAAGTCTTATGCTTTGCTTTCAGGCCTCAGCATTTCTGACTGTATCTCCTTCTTTGGGGAAAACAATTAAAACAAGAACAATTTAGACTTTGTGTTCCATCAAACTAGGCTCAAAATAGAATGTTCTTAGCTTGGAATTGACTACATAGATAAATTGAATTGACACTATCTCTCAGCATATCTATCAGTTTAGGATGAACACTCTTACCTTCTACTGCTGCTTTTGTCATAACCCTTTATTTGGTATTCTGTGTTTCCATTCTGTAAAGCTACTGTTTTACATTATTTGCATTTTTGGTTCTGATCTCTTGTTGATTTTTGGTGCTGCTTTTCATCTGGTGCATTTAAACGTAGAGTATAAATTTTACATGTACTTTAAACATTTTTGGAGAGCACAAAAGCCACCTTTCTGGAGCCCTGTTTTTACTTTACTGGCAATGCTACCATCAAACCATGGTAGTATCAGTCTTATAAGACTCAGTCAGAACTTGCTCCTGAATTCCTCATATGCTTGTTCCAATGCTCCTCAGCCAGTTCAGTATGAAAACATGCTTATATTCAAATACCTATAAGCTTAACAAATCCAACCACAACAATGAAAAGTCATTAATATAATCTAACCAAACCCATTTTATTTGTATTTACTCTTCACTTTGTCCAACCTCAGCACAGATTTATTTACAATTGCACTCATTCAACTGCAATTTTTTCTGCCTAGATATTATATTCTACCTAATTTAGTTTGTAGAGTATATTAATCTTAACAAAATGGTGTTAAGAACCAGACTGTTTTATATGGCAATGAAATGAGGATATTGTCAATAAGGTTTTCTATTTAAGGGATAAAAGAAGCAGTAAAGTAGTGGTGAAAAAATCAGTTTTGAATTGATTTAAGATTTTTTTTCAAGACATAAACATTATAGCCATGTTTTCAAATCCCTCATTTGGGAAAACTTTACTAAAATCAAAGGATATAAGAATATATTTATGCTCAGTAAAGGTTTCCCTGTGTAGAATTGGCACCTTGTAATTCACTTAAAACTTTTTGTCATAAAATTCATTATAATTTTGAGGCTCAGACGTTCACAATAATGGGTTTTAGCTGCATGAATTGCACTGTCATTTTAGACACTTCTTGTACTATTTTTGTCTTATGTTTCGTATTACCAAATCATGTGATTAAGCAAGAATCTCACCTTCTGTTATTTGTAAGCAGGTCACAGCCAAAACCAGATGTGACAGTGATGTTTCTAGGGTACTATATAATTGCTTTATCATGGGAATATAACACAACAGGCAACACTAAGTGATGGGTGAAATACTGCCTCACCCTTTACCTTACCCACCGTGACCAGCTTTGTTTGTATGCCAGGAACTTGTGGAAAAAAGCTTGAAAGCATGAAAGAACATTTCTGCAAAAGTACAAAACCTAAAAGTAATGTAGAAAAAAATAATCATGTATTTATGAACTTTTTTTTTTTTTACTAATGGAATGGTTAACCTGAGCATGTTTGGGGGTTTTTTTTGTGGTCTTGCTTACCACTTCTGAAGGCATCTGACTCTTGAAACTATTGTCCTTTTATATGTGTGAATGCCTAGGCAAGAACACATAACAGAGATGCTGTAGGTATAGCTAATGTGGATTCAGAATCTGCTTGGAAGAACATCAGTTTGAAAGTACAAAAGAGCTTGCGTTCTTTTTCTCATGAGCTGTGTACAATAGATATTCAGAAAAATAAATTTGTCAGCATTTGTGTACTAACAGTGTGTAGCACTCATCTCTATGGTCTGAGAAGTTTGTGCATAGTTGATATATTTCTCAGTCCTCTAGCTTTTCCATGCATCAGATTAATTTAATCCTTTGTGAAGAGTTTGCAGGATGTGCTAAAATTTCTGGAGGTTTTATTTCTGGAATGTAATATAAATTCATTTTATTTCAGGAATGCATTTCACCCTGAGGCATGTCAGATGGTCCCTCTCCATGAATTTCAAGTTTTCTGTGCAGATTCAAGTATTTGGATGGGAATTTGTAGAAAGAACATGTGTTGACCACATGTAAAATGGATTTGACAGTAGTAAGTGATTGTTGCAATGAACAGAGCTTTTGAGCTTTCATTGACAAAGCAGGCTGAAAAACAGGCTTGCCACTGATTTACTTCATAATGAGTCTCACTATTGCATAATACAGGTAGTGGAACTCTCTGTATTAATATTCAGGCAGCTTCTTTATGATACCTGAAAAGATGGGATTTATTTTTTTGGTCCTCTCAACCAGGCTCTGACAGCCATCATCACACTGTTACTCTTGCTGCAAAGTCTTTCTTGTTCACCACAATCTCTTGCATTCGCAGACAATGTGTAATCTATTCTTCCTCTCCTGCTTAAATCAAACACCTTTGCTTCACTGCTCTATACCAGAATTGCAGTTTGGGGCAGAGTTCCTTTCAAACTGTTTGATTTGATTTGACTCCCTATGAGTCATCCTTAAACAAAATGGCTTTTGTGTCCTGATATTTCTTTTTGGCATACCAGAACTGGATGCCAGTGTTCATGAGCTAGGCAGGTCTCAGACAGGAGCATAGGGAGGATCAAATAACATCCACGTGCTCAATTCCTAGCTAGCTTTCCTGGCTCTTAAGAGAAATTCCTATCGTTTCCTCAGTTGAGTCCCTGGGGGCAACTGACCAGAATAAGTGATGGCAATAGGTGATCTATGTAAATTTAGAAAAAGACTAAGTTAGAGCAAAGTATTTCCACACTTAGCCCCCAGTTTTGTAGCTCAGGTTCAGCTTATGGATATGTAGGCAAATGTACAGAAATATATGAGAAAATGCTAATAATTTGTCCTACTCTGACATTTTGGTGGCACTGCATTACTCACAAGCTGTGCAGCAACAATGTAACGAGTAGGTTATTGCTAAGAGGCCGTATTGAAATTTGTGTTACGTCATCACTTAGTACTAAAACCTATTCTGTAAAATGGAGATTTTTGAATTAATTTGTTTCAGGGTAGCCTTGTGTCTGAAATGTAGTGTTCTCTACACCTTAAGCTTCAAGTAGTTAAGGCAATCTGATTTTTCAGTATGGGGTTGAAAGAGTGACAATAATATCGTCTTTAAAATTCTAAGTAAGTATACAAATTCAGGTTTCTTAAAGGAATGCTTCTATCCACAGGAAACCTCTCTAATTCACAACCTATTGTTATTGGCAAGAATGCTAGGACCATGTACACCACAGGATCTATTGCCCTGTTAGCTTAATAATGCCAGTGAAAATTCTAAAATTAGTCTTGTTATAGGTTAATGAACTTCTGAATTAGCAAAATCAAGAAATGCACAGAGCCATCAAGAAAGTTGTTCTTTAGTTATAATGCATTACTATTTTCATGTAGTTGTTATTAACATACAGGTAGTGCTACAAGGGCTGTTACTATTTTTTAAATTCTTGGTTTCTTAGCAAGCCCAGATGACGGAGAACTCACTGATATGAGTAAAGTCTTGTCAGCAATGTAGAGGAACATGTTATATTTTATGGGATGATGCAGATGCTACTCGTGTGACACCACCAGACATTGCTAGTGAATTCCATGCAGTCCTGTTCTGTGGAATCTCTGGAATCTCCAGAGGAATGTGCTTGCTTAAGCCCTGTTCAGGTCTAAAAACAATAATAGGAAATAGACTTGGAAAGGACTTTAAGAAGTTATTGGGATTGTATTTCTGCTCCATAATAGGATCTGTTACACCTCAGTGATTTGTGACTGATGCTTGCCTAACCTTATTCTTGATACCTTCTGGTATTTCATCTCCCTAAGCAAATAGTTCCAACACTGAACTTTTCAATTCAGAGAGCTTGTCTTAATGTTACCCCAAGTCTCCTATTCTGGGAACTTGTGCCATGCAGCCTACTCTGTGGTTTTGATGCTCCAAAGATCCCAAACCCATCTCTGCTCATCCTGCACCATGTTTACTCAACTCTGGGCACTCAGGAGGACAAAAAACTCCTGTTCCTATGGGAGATGTTCTGCTCGGTCAAGACAAGGGGAGACCTTAAGAGCTTTCCCTGTGTTGGAGGGAAAGACCCTGAGAGGCAGCTCTCTGGGTGCAAGACAGGCTTATCAGAAAAAAACACTCCCAGTGTCCAACTTTTTGTGCTGAAGAGAACAGGCACTTGCAAAGGGGTCCTGAACTGGTTCTCCACTTGATACGTGGGCATGGCAAAGGAAGCACAGGGTGGGTTTCAAGGGAGGCAAGTGAACCAGGCCTCATCTCTCTTCCAGGAGCCACTGCAGGGTGCACATCCACCGAGAACTCATCGTGCTTTTTGGGACTGGGCAGTCAAAACCCAAGTAGCTCATTCATCAGCTCCCTTCAGCATTGCCTTGGAGTTTGGTCTCATTCCTGAAAAGAGGAGGACTGGAACAAGAGGGGCCAATGACTGGGAGATGCTTTGGGCAAGAGCAGGAGCAGCTTTTTCATTTTTTGCTTTGGGCAAGAGCAGCTTTCACGCTCTTGCCCAGTATTGAGCTCAGAGCTCTACACCAAGTCCCCGAGCAATTTAAACCTATTAGTCTCACCTGTCTTTAGCAAACACAGAAAACAGTTTATTACTTCCCTGTTTACAAAGGGCTTTTGTATGAAAAGGAATTCTCTTCCTCCTACTCAGCTTTCTGTGGGTTACATGATCCCTCAGTCTTTCTGTGTCAGCAATGGGTACACTCAAAGCACACTTTTCCTGAAGTGGCACTCTCAGAAGTAGGCCAGTCTTACCACACCATGCTAAACAGACAAAACATTTATGAGCTTACATATGACTGTCCTTTTAATATTTCCAATGGTAGAGCTGCCTTGGGTCCCTAGCACCAGGAGCTGAACAGCCACTGATGTCTTTTTGCTTGTGCTAGAGATATGGCCCTGCTCCTGTCAAAGCAGGGCTTTGGTGTGTTGCTGTTGACAGTGGGAGTGGCTCTGTGATCATGAAAGAAGTAGGGATGAGGTGGGGAGAGTGGTAACAGGTCTGCAGCCTTTCCAAATCTTTCTACTCGCACTATGCAATCCTACAGTTTTGCATACCATCAACTTGAAAATATTTTGAGACCATTATTATCCTGTTAATTTTGTTTCCTGAGAGAGCTCAAATTCCAGACTGTGTGCATAATTAACCCAAATTAGAAAAAAATGCAGTTTATATGGACCTTTACCAGGAACTGGGTGTGTAACTGAATATCATGATGGATGACTGCCTGCATAGTTCAGGGAGATTCTTTCATATTTGTTCTGAACTCTCGACTTGAGTCTCAGTCTAGTTACTTACAATGTATTTGTCTTCCTTTCAAGTGTGTGTTGGAATTCAGGTGGATTGACACTGTCCCTTTCATATCTTCCATTCCATTTGTTATGGAAATGAACTGTCATTTAACATGGCCCTGTTTTGCACTGCCCTGACTGGTGAGCTGAGAATCAACTTTCTGGAAAAGAAAATAGATTAAAGAATCATGCCCCAATGTCTAGAAAAACAGCCAGAGTCAATGTTTGTTTTGTCAGATTCTGGGTAATGAAATAAATGGTATAGAGGATCATTAACTCATAGCCTAAATGATTCGTGTAAAAGAAATAATGCTAGATGGCAAAGCAAGATTAGCTGTTTAATCAAACCATTCTGCAAGGATGATGAGACTGTGGAAATTTCCTCAAGAGTTTAAAATGGCAACAAGAGAGCCTTGTGGTTCTGACCACATCTTCCCTCTTCATATGAGGAAACCAGTCTGATTCAAACCCTTATGAGTGATATACGTGGTCATTTTCTGTTTGGTTATGAAAAGAGTGAAAACATTGTTAGGCCTTTCACAGCATGTGGTCATAATAAAAAGAATCCCTACTGTCACAGTTGAAATCTGCATTTTGAGTACTCGGACACTCATAACCTGCTCCATTGCTTATGTAAGAGCTTGAATTTGATACATCTTCCAGAAGAATTCCTTGCAAACAATTTACATACTTTATTGCACAGAAAAGTGTTGCACAGAATACAGATAGAGGCAGCTGTACTGACCATACCCAAGGACTGTGCTCTGGGAAGGGCAGAAAGCTCATCACTGTGATTATGCCTCTTTGAAAAGTCTGATAGTACGCAGTCATCTACATTTTGAATATAAATCCTGATAAGTTAGGACAGGATTCAAAGTCCACTGCTGACAGAAATAGCCCCTTTTTTCTCTTCAGTGGACTTTTCTCCGTTTGTTTTCCAAAGGCTACTAAACTCTGCCCTGCATTTGAACTTTAAAGGAGTTGCTAGTTGAATATGCCAGAATATAATAATTCTTAAGCCAAGGATAAGAGAAGCATTGTTAGCATCTGGATTTATTCTTTAGAAGACCTTCTTATAGCTTTTCTGAAGGGGAATATTTTTAGACCCATCAAGCTGGAACCATTTTTTAGTATCTCATTTTTTTAATTACTATTTTGTGACTAGACTTAGATAAAGTATTTCTTTAGGTCTTATTTTGAACCAGTGCAATAATTTCAACCATGTAAGTGGAAGTGACATGGCACTCTTTTGTCTCCATCACCATGTGAAAATTTTCTGCTTTCTCATGCTCTCAGGCTCTTGGTCTTTTAACACAATGCCTTGGGTTAGCTGAAGGTCTGATTGAAATATACTTTCAATACAGTTTCAGTGCAGTTTTTATATAGTTCATTCCTCTTACAGGTGACCTGATGTTCCTTTTTTTCTGGAAATTTTTGGTTACAACATGAAGTTGCATTGTTCATGCATTTGGCCACAGTCTTTAGTAGCATCTGGGTGTGTTATCTTTCACTTCATCACCTGCAGTTCGTATATTCAGTGAGAATTCAGCTTTTGTATTCCCCCACTTCCTTCTGTGTGCTGGTTTAAATGTAAACTGGCAGGAGAAATGAACCCAACTCACAAAAGACTACAAGTCAGAACTACAATTTATTAAAAGATCACAATAAGTACAAGGGTACAGAGGAAAAAGCCCGTTTGACCCACAGAAACAGGTGTGTAACCCAGCACCCTGGGGCACAAACAGAATGGAGCTCGCCAGTCCCTGTGCTGAGCACCACCCAGCCCCCTTGAGTACACAGTAAAAGGAAAAAGGAAAACCTGTTCCTGAGGATGATGGTCCTGGTCTGGTCAAGAGTGGCAGTCACAGTCCTGCTGAGGCTCTGGTCCTCCTCTGGATCCAGCGAGGGAGTGAGTTCAGTCCCAAACCCCCCAGTATATATATATGCTTAGGTTCAGGTGGGAGTGCCCAGTACCTCCCCCAGGGTGGGGAGTTTCACAATGGGTGAGTTACTGTGTAGGGTGAGTCATGGCATATTTTTGGAAACCGTGATGGCCCATTAGCAGACATGACCCCTCAGGCTGGGTGTGGAGGTGCTAACAGCTCTCCAGAGGGGCTTTACCACACCCGAGCCATTGGTGTGAAGACAGGAAACCTTTCTTATCTCACAGAAGTTCCCAAGCACCCACCCTGTAGCCTGAGGGGTCAGGTGTGCCCCAGGAAGCTGCTGCAAATGATCCATTGTTAACAGTTCATGAGAAATTACATAGACGGTGTAGAATACACAGTCTTAGCCACACCCACACAGTGACAAACTGGTCCTGGTCACTATAACCAGGACATTCTGAAAGCCCCTGCCCTTCTGTTTGTGGAGAGAAGTTGAAGTGGCAACACTCCAATGACTTTTCTTAAAGGCAGCAGTTAAAAAGAATGCAATGTGAGTCTGGCTTTTTCCAGATCTGGTGAGTTTAAAGGCGATATTATGGTTTGAGATCCTGTACTTCCCAGAACTTGGACTTGGAACTGCTGCCTTTGGCTGAATGCATCTTTTTATAGTGTCATGTTGGCTCGCAGCATTTTGTCGTCTTCTGTCATCTGGTGACTGTGTGAGGGAGGCTGTCATAATTCACTCATAAGTCAAGAAAGTTAAAACTTTGATTTGTATCTTGAATGAAGCTCTGACATGATTTTTCTCATACTACCAACTTTCTGTCTGACGGTAAGCTGAAAGGAGTGCAGAAAACCTTTACCAGATCAGTAATACTTGCATTTGCATCTGAAGTAAGAACATATGCATAGAATCATAGAATATGCTGAGTTGGAAGGAACCCATCAGGGTCATCAAGTTCAATTCCTGGCCCTGCTCAGGACAGCCCATGAGCAATGCTAATATTTTATCTTTTTTGCAACTTTTCATATATCTAGTAGGTATTTTAAGCAAAGTGGGCATTTATTAAGTATATGCTTTTTCAATTAATTGTGCTGTTTTAATTTAATTCTGTGTTTTTACAAAAAGCTTATTTGAAGAGAGTCCTTGATGAAAATATGTGCTTCAGTTCAAGTTTACTGAAATATATTTGTCCCCACAATAGATAAACAAGTAGAAGGTGACAGTTTCTTCATACTGAATGTGTTTAAATATTTGTGTTGATCTAATTCCAAAGGCAAACAACAAATACAAATATAATTTATTTTTGCTGTCCTGCATCTTGCAGTCAGTTCTTTGGATTACAGCCTTTGGAGATGATTGTGAAATCATGGCATGAGGTTAAAGGGAACGTTAACAAAATGAAATGGCCAGAATTATGCCAAATTCACCTACTGTTTGTTGCTACTGGGTCTTGCAGTAGTGTTTTTGATCTCCAGCAGCACCTGCTTGATCTTTTGATTGCAAAGTTCATACAGGTTAAGGTGTGAACATACTGCTCCAATGTGAAGCCTCAACATTGTTATCAGGATACTGCACTGGATGTCCATTGCTTTCTATTGGAGTTTAAGACATTTATTGTAAATCAGAAAGCTGTAAGTGACCTGGAATAGGTCTGTGGGAGAAGGCAGCAACATGCTCTTAATGACCTAAGACAAAGAAAACCTTTCTCCTTCTATGCCGTTCAATGGTGATTTTTCAGGAAGGCTGCAAGCATACAGTCTAATGGGATTTTTAGAGCCTGTGCTTCGTAAACAAAATCCCAGAAGTAAGTTATTCTAGAAATCAAGTAATGTTTCAAAGCTCCTAGGATTTCACTGTATGCACTGTATCATTGCCAGAGTGCCTAGAATTTTAGACTAATATTTTAAATGTGCTTATAATAACATGAAATTGATAGCAATAATGTAATTTAAAATATTTCTCTACAATACAGACACATCCATCCATCCATCATACACAAGATTTTTCTGCCATTTGGGAAGGTACTTCAATTTACCTATAAGCTTAACCCTAGTCAAGTAAATACCTACAAAATTTTGAGACACTTGAGTTTAATAAGACTACAACCTGTATTTATGGTTAAACACATCCTTGCATGGGGTCCCAAAGAGTTTCTTGGTTTTGGTTTTTTTACGTGATAATATGTCCTTTCTCTATAATCAAATCTGCATTAGTAGAGGTAATTGAGGTTTGTGTAAGTCACTGTTGATGAGTTGAAGCATTCAGTGCTTCCATGCTTTATTTAATACTTAAAAACCCCAAAGCATTAAACTCAGCTAATTCTTTGCTTGCCAAGGGACAAATAGCAAAAATAATTAAATTAGTTTAATTTTTTTTTTTTTTTTTGGTAATGCTGATGGAAGTCAAAAAGGTAGGGTCTGGCTTTTATTTTCACAAAATTTTCTACTTGACATTTATGACTAAAAATGCATGAAATGAGGGTGAACATTTACACCTCTGTTAGTTTAATGATCCCTTAAGTAGCGGGGAGTTAAGCTGGAAAAAAAAATTGCCAGTCCTTACTATTAGAATGTGTGTGTGTGGGGGGGGGAGGGGGTGCTTTGGTTTT
>VXBX01000994.1:1295813-1336847 GCA_013400415.1 Scytalopus superciliaris
TTTTTTCTCTAGAGTTTCTGGAATCACCAAAATAGAAATTAACTCAGACTGTTGTGGAAAAAAAACCTTATAAAGATAGTCAGTATTATTTAAAATTGCAGTGAAAATTCTTGAAAATGTGACCCTACTTCATAGGAATGGCCCTGAAACCAAGAGACAAATAAAATGAGATTTAAATGTATCTATTAATATCCTGATTAAGCAATTTCAAGTGTTTTGAAATCTACATGAAATTGTAGTACTTATTGAAAGCTGTGATACTAGAATACTGGGAATACTTGGCATCCTGATCATTGGTAGTTAAATGGAAACTAACTACTAACTACCATCAATTTGGTAGTTAAATGGAAAAATTGCCAATGTGAGTGTGTCAGAACAATGTCCTTTCCCATTTCCAGAGCTCATTCTGGTTCTCCGATATATAGAAAGTGCACAGTGGTGGATAATTCTGCCTTGCTACATTTTGTTTGCAAAGAAATATTTTTGCCAGCAGATAAACAGTTGTACTCATTAATCTATACAGAAATATCCATAAGATGGTGCTGTATCTTAAATCTGACCAGAGTCATTTGCATTGAAAAATAAAAATTATGCTGCAGTTGTAGCTTAGAGCTCCTGTTGTAAACTGAGTGTTGGTAACAATTTATTTGGCAAGCATATTGCAAATGTTAGTTTCCAGTCACTCCAATATGTTAATTTACATGTATTGTAATATTAGTCACAGCATCTTTGTTCAAGTCTGAAAAATGTAAAACCAGCTAAAAGGTAGTGTCAGTGGTGCTAGGGTCATGAGCTTTCACAGCTGAGTTTCACTCCACTGTATTTTACTAAAGGCAAGTGATGGTGTAAGGATTCCTCCAGACATGACTTTAATGGAAAAAACAAAACAACCCAAACCAAACAAACAAGAAAAACCAAAACAAAAACAGAAAACCAGTGCACTGGGGGTTCTATTTAAAGGAGTAAGTTGGCCATTAAAGATAATGGCCAAATCTGGCCAGCAAATGAAAAGACTGTGGGAGAAATCAATCTGAGAAATTACAACCACCCACACAGGCAACAAGAGCAGAAATTTCATGTGCAGCCAACACATAGTTTTGTGGGATTTTGGTGACAACAGTAGTGTCAAATGGAGGACTGGCTGGACAGTGGCCAAATACAGCATTATCCCGCTGGAGCCTGGGCAGTGGATTATAGCTCAGTAATAGCCTTTTACCACATCTCATGGCTTGGAGTAATGCACAGCCAGGGCTCAGCTGCCAGTGCTACCATGACTCCCAGGCCAAGCCAGCCAAACTGCTGTCAGGAGAAGGGAAAAGAGGCTGTTAGAGAGGGAGTAGGCTGTCACATCTGCTGAGGTTCCTGCAATTCCACGTGTGTTTCAGATAGAAGGCTACGATTCTTCAACGACCTTGTTTCACTGGGAATGTTACCTTCATGAATCATTCAGGTTTGCCCATACATTTTTCTCCCTGCTTGTTTCTCTGAAGAGGTGAGATGACAAGAGCAACTGATCAGTTGATAGATCTCTGGTTCTCAATATAATGTATTTCAGTTATTCATTTACTTCTTGAATTACTTGTACAGAGTCTGAGTTAGTTTTTGTCTATGAAAACAAGAGGCAGGGAAGATGCAATATGCAAAATGGCTAATGCAGAAGGAGAGGAAGAAGGAAAGATAGGTCCAGTGCATAATGCTATAGGCAGTAAGGAAAAAAGAAAATGGTGAATGAATTTTCATTGGCGAAGAGAGCACTTAGTGTCAGCAGTGTCCCTGAGCGGATCCAGGCTGGCCGAGGAGATGGAATATGCCAGTAAGAGACTCATAGCCTCTTCCGTCTCTTTTTGAGACATTGGAATGATAGTATCTGTAAACTCTGCATCCTTCTTTGCCTTTTTGGCTAAATATGTCACCCTGTTGATGCCAACCTGGTGAAACTCCAATTGCCTTATTAGATAATAAAGGTAAGAAGGATTAAGTAACGATGTACAGAAACTCTTTTTCAGTTTGCTAATGGATTTTATTCACTGGTAAATGTTATGAAGAAAAACCTGTGTTCTTACACTCCTAACATCAGTCCCTAGATTGAAAAAGAACCTTTTGGTACTTTTGGTGAAAGGTGCAACATAAACTTGAAAGGTATTTTTCATTTTTTTCCTTGCTATTTAGCTGTTAAGGCAAAGAAATGAAATATCATTCTAAATAGCGTGTGGTCTTATGATAACACCTCTCTGCAGATAAGTTGATTCTGAAGCCAGTTCAGATGATCAAGAAGGAAAAGAGGGAAGCATAACCTTCTTTGATGGAGCTAATATAAACTGGAGGCTAGAAATATACACATATAAAACAAATGTAGGGTATGCCAGATTATTCATGAGATGCTCTAGGACTGGTTGCAAGAGGTTACATGCTAATGTAAAGCTACAATTTCTACCTTGTATCATGTAACAGAAGTTTTCAATATATTCTGATTTACTTTAATTCTGTGAACTCTTGTTAAACATGCTTCAGGATTTTTTCTTCCTTGCTGTAGTGCCATCTTTCAAGCAGCATTCTGATTGCTTTCAGGTGTAATGATGCAAGACCTGATCACAGAGACAGCTAACTCTGTTGATGTGCTGTGTTATTATAATGCCACCTGATACCTCATTCATTTGATACATTAGGTAGTGTACTAGATCAACAAAGCAAAGTGCTCACATCATTTCTATAAAGATGGAATGTTTCAGTGGCAAGCATGAATTCAGAGTAAAAGCTATATATTTGAAACAGTGCCAAAATGCCCCTTGGCTTTGTCTTTTTCACTTTATGAAACTTCTTAGATAATTCAAGACCAAGAAGACCTATTAAAAAAATATAAACTCATGAACTCATTCATTATGATCTCAATATGACAGAATTCTTGATTTATTTTATATATATGCCATCATCAAAATAAGAAAATAAAGAATAAAATGTTACTGGAATGTATTTATTTTATCGTGTTATAAAGAGCTATCTCCAGCAGATCTGATGACTAAAAGCTGTTTTCAGTAGCTGTATAAATGACATACAAACAGAAGTAACTTCTAAAATGAATTCTAAGATATGTCATAAAAGCTACAGATGCTTGCAGTTAACAGTCTTTCTGACAAGTGAAGACATCAGAACGCCTCATGAGGAATAGGTTCCCTGAGCAAAGGGCACCTCTGGAGAGACTGAGTCCTATGCAACAGCAACAGCACAAACAAATTTCTTCTCTGAACTCCAGTTCTGTGACATACATAAAAGTGAGGTAATGAATGAAGAAACCAGGTCCCCTAAGAATATTTAGGTGTTGTCCTCCATTACCTGTGTAGGGATTCTTGAGGACATCCGAGGCTGGAATACAACCTGCATCTATTTTACACACTTCTACAGTGCCTCTGTAAATCTCTGGGTGTCTACTATGACCACAGCGGGGAGACACCTCATGGTGTTTTCCATGAGGTTCCATCACTTACACCAGTCCTATCCTGGGCTGCAGTGTTTTCTCTCTGCTTGCTCCTGCCTTGAAGAGAGGCTGCATCTGCGTACGGGACAGGAATGGAGCTCGCTCCATTCCTGCAGGTTCATCACTGTGGCCCTGCAGTCCCTGAGCAGTTCTGATTGGTGTCCTGAGCAACAAAGAGAGTAGGTGTGCAGGAGAGGTGAGGCAGCCTCCTAACTGAGGTGCACACAGTGCACCTGCAGGTACACAGCACACCTTTCACACACCACTACTTCTTGTTCCCAAGACGTTCTGACTCACATTAGTTATTCATGTTCTGGCTTACTGCTCAAGCTCGTCCAACAGTGCCCTTTCTTCTGTAGACACCAGTGGTTTGGTGCTGGTGGACATCACTGCCAGCCTGCTGCTCCCTGTTTGTCATCCTTAGCAGGCTGTAGAAATCGGAGACTTGTTGCTGTGTAAAGATGTATGCTGTTGGACTCCCATCCTCTTTGGAGGGGGACTAGGGGCTGAAGTTTGGAAATACATCACAGCGTCTTTTCCATACACATATATGTGAGCACCCTGTCACAGTTCTTCTGGGACAGGTAATTTCTGAGGTACATTTACCTCCTCTGCAAGTGGAACTCTGCAATGGAAGTTTGCTGTTTGTGGTCTGACCATGGGCCTTCTCTATTTTTTTTCACCTTTACCTACCATCACATCCTATTGCAGTTCTCTCCCTGCAAGGTCATTGGTGGTCTTGTATGTGACAGTTGTGGTCCTGTGTCCTGAACATGCTTTCCCAGAGGAACTCTTCCCAGTTGGATGGGAAGTCACTGTCACTGTCATCTCCAAGAGGCACTATGGGCAGAGGGCTCCTGAGTGCTGCTACGGGATGAGCAGCCATGACCCTTCTCTTCTTTCCCTCATGCTTTCATGCCCAGGTATTCCGGGTGTGTTTGTCAAGTGGCTAGATAGTGAGGATAATGAGGGAATTTACCTTTCAAATGGTAACTGGGGGGCAGCTACAAATATGGATGCAGCTTTGAGCTAAACTCCTTCTGCTCTAAGACCATCCAACAGAGGTGGCTGCTGATCTGATTGTCCCTGTGAGCTTGGCAGTCAGGGCTGCTGGGACTGGAGAAGTTCTTTCTCTTGCCAATCAACAGCAGTTTGATATTGCTAGTCTTTATGGACTAGTTCAGAAGTTTCTGACAAGCTGAGTGTTGGTGGTCTGGTGGAGAATTAACCTGTCTTTATGTTCGCAGAAGATGCACTAAGAGTGGCGAAGACTGTTCACAAAGAACAACCAACAACTACCCAGTTCTACCAGGCTAGCAAGTACTGTGACAGAGTGGAGGAAGTGCAGGTGCTCAATCAGTTGTGAAAAACCTGCTTAAGATAGAAACTGCACTGGTGATTTTCAAAATGTGGTTAAGCTTCCTTAAGGAGGTGGGGAACTAATGCAGCTTAATTCCTGTGCCACATTAGCTTTGATAAAGTGCAATCTGAGATAAGGACTGCATCCTGTTTCTGAATCAAAACCTGCCAGACCCAGATTTACAGAACACCTGATAGGGAGACTTTGCACTGTGATTGCAGTAGGGAAATTCAAAATCTCTTTAGCAGACTCAGCACCATGGCAGTTCTGTCAGGTGCAGTGTGGGCCTGGGAGGCCACAGCATGCATGTTCTGAGACAAAGGCTACAACAGACAAGGGAGAAACCTCTGAGGAGCAGTGCCTGGTTTGGGCTGTGGCCAAGATGTCCTTGTTTCATCTCTTTCAGCATCATAGCCAGTAAGTGTTAAAGCACAGCTGGTGCTGAGAAGCTCAGAGGTGTTTAGTGCACAGAAAGGAAGCGCCAAGCACAGCACAGGTCTGGAAAGGCATCTGGGAGCTTCTCTTTGTGTGTTTTCAACACATTCACCTGACACCCCCAGCTGAGAACTAATTTGTGTGGAGTTTAGCCTTACAGAGGAAAATACAGTGAAAATCAGGTTTTGCGAATTGCTGCTTAGAGAGCACACTTGAGCAGAACTTACTGTGCTCATTTGTCAGCTAGTTCATTGGGGTTCACATCATGCTGTCAGGGTGCTTGGCTGTGTTCTGTAATGGCATTTTTTTTCCCTCTGCTGAACAGCAATTTTGCAATTGCTGCATCAATTATTACAATGTAAAATATTTTATATGTTATTAGATGAAAAGTAAACTTATCTTGTACCAGGATTTGCATCAAAATGTGATAAATGCACTTGATGCTCGTTGTGCTTTACAGAGAGAGGCACTCAAGAGAGCAGATTGTCTAAAATGAAACTACCATCTGGAAATTTTGTCTGAAGCCTGATTACAATTAGGGTTTAAAGGGCCACTTAAAAAAAAAAAAAAAGGCTTCTTTGAAGGACATTTATCTGTATGGATAATTTAAAAGCATAGCTAAATTTCAATAAATTCTCGTAAAGTAGAGGTGTAAATAAACCAATATTTAATTTCTATCTCTTGCATATCTAATGTTCAACAGGATCTAAATAAGTTAAAGAAATGCTCCACAGGATATCAGATAACTGTACTTACATGTAAAGAACAGTGATCTAGGTTATTTAAAGGTTTTTACTTGTGATAACAAAGGCATGCTTCGTATATTTTTCAGGAGTTTGGGTTTTTTCTTGAAAAAAACTCATGCAAATTTGGATCTTCAGAAATATAGTCATAATCCTCCCTAGAAGCTGTGAACTTGAAGAAATTTGGTTTAGAAATAAACAAGGCACAAAGATTCAAGCAATTACGTGATGTGCTATTACTTAGGAGCCAAGGTCTGTCACAAATGTGTGTTTTTTCAGTATGAGATTTTAACAGGAAAATGTGAGACACTGCCAAGCTTTCCCAGTTTTTTTGGCAGTAATTCCTTAAATGACCCAACTGGCCAAAATTACATGTGGTTCATTCTCTTCATCTGTTCTACAAGGAGAAGAAATGTATGAATCACAGCACTTTGCTTCTGTGGAATCATTGTTTAAGTTTATATATTTATTGATTTGATTTATAATATATTATCTGCTGTTTATTTCAAAATAAGATAAATTTGAAGTGGTTTTCTTTGAATTTGAAGCAACAGAGTCAAGTTTGCAGCTGACCTTACTGCCTGTGGAAATTCATATAACATTTTCATATGCTTGAAAAATCTGAGGTCTGTGTAATAATTCAGAAATAAAATTGTTTTGTCCCTGAGGTATAAGGTGTGGTATTCATCCTGGATTGTCCAGCTGGTTTGGGCCTGTACCATGGGGCATTTTTAAGAAAAACATGGCTCCTGTGGACTTGAAAGGTACTCTGTGGGAAATCTCTGCTGCACATGTGTGCAGTGGTGTTGTTCCATGGGGGGAAGGGAAAGTGCACTTTCTGCTGCTGACCTGACTGCTTTGTGCCAAGACAGGTCACTGTAGCTTGGAAGAGACCCCATGAAGGTGTGCAAAAGGGAGGGCAACTGCTGCTCGCTAGAGTGGAGTGGGATCTCCCAGGCAACTGAAGCGGTTTGGAGATGCTGTCTGTGAGAGTTTAGTGACACTGAGAGATGAGAGAGCACGCCTTAGCAACAGGCTCAATTGGCCGTAATGAATATGTACCTCTAACCACTGATGGCTGTGCAGAAAATTCCTCAGAGTGATTTCATCTACCTGCTAATATTCTCCTGCCTCCCCTGGACTCGGAGCCTACCTGCTGGTCCTTATACTGGAGAGAATACACCTAAAGACAAAGCAATTTACTGACACTGATGTGATCAAACATTTTGAAGGACAGCTGGAGCTGTGTGTGGTCTGCATAGCAGTGCCATGCCATGTCTCTGTCATCTGCTCACCTACTGCTAGCGTGAATGAGCAGAATTGCATTCACAGTAAACATTATTTTCAACAGTATCAATAGGCCTCATTAGGGATAGGAAACATGTCACAGGAACATACAGAAGACATTAAAGAGGAAGATGTGCACAGGGCTGGCTTAAAGAAAATGTTTAATATAGATTTCTTCATATCAGTATAATCACCTAGAAGGTAGATAAGACTGATCTGAAGTATGTATAGTTATGGACACCATCAGGACTGGATGCACCATAATACAGATGCTTTAGAAAGATAGACAACTTACAAAAAGGTTTTAAAAGAGATTTTTTTAGTCAGTATTGTGCATACCTGTTTCAATTATTCTCTGAAAATAGTACTATTCTTTCTTTCCTATATCTGATTATTGTCTTCATCTACCTTACTCTTCATCTATCTCTGAGGTCTTTACTTTTCTACATTATCTTTTGGGGGATAGGTATACTAGTGTATCATTCTGTCAATTCAGAGAATGGCATCATTATATTTTTGCTATTACTTTACCACATGCTTCTTTTAAATTCTAGCAATTTATTTGCTTCTTAACCACTCTCACAGAGAGATTTGTATTGCACAGTTCATGGTGATTCCCAAGTCCATTTCCTGAATGGTTACAGTTAATTTAGAAACAAGTAGAGTAGCTGCATGGTTCAAATTGCTCCTTCTACTGCTCGTTAACCTCACATTTATCAACTTTTAAGAAAAGCTTAATCCTTTTACCTTTGTCAATTAGATAACATGAACATAAGAATGGAGAAAATATATATACTCGCATCATCTTGAGAACGAAGGCATTGAAAACTCAAATTTAAATTAATTCCCTATCAAATCAAAATGAAACTCTGATATTGTGTGAAAGCCAGTTGCTTCTCTTCACCAGTCTTCAGAAAGACTTTGACAAATAAAAAAGAAAGGAAAAAGAAAAAGGTAAATGGAATTACCAGATTAACTTCAAGAGACTATTTATATAGTCCTTCTAGTGCAATACAAAGGGCTGATAAAGATATGATAAAGAATGATAAAGAATATTCAGAATATAATGGCTGAATTAAGTACAAATATTCTTGAGGTAACATATGTAATTTAGGTCATATTCCCTAATGACTTTCTCTAGTTCCCCAAGATCTATGTGCTTTCAAATTTCAGTTGCTTTTTCCTGATTCACATTCCAAATTCTGCTCTCCCTCACCATTAAAATTCCTGCCCAAGGCAATTTAGTTGCTCACTCTAATACTCTGTCTGTTCACATCCATATGACCAAAAGGGTACTCCAAAATTCACCTCTATCACCAGTCTCTCTGTTCATATAATTCCTAAATTACTATCTTTTCTCTTACTATGCAAAACTGAACCTTTTTTTGGAGCCCTACACAAATTTTGTCCCAAAATAGCACAAGCTATCACTTATGCTGTGAGTTATATCTTGACTTTTCTGCTCCTGATGCTGTTCCAAAGCACTGCAGCTGCACAGGCACAAGCAAAGCAGAATCAGACCTGCAGAAACATTGCCACCGATCAAAATGGCTGGAAGAAGTCAAAGGGATCATGGTGTGATTCCCAGTTTACTGTTGACATTCCATGGGCAACCATTTGAAAAATTGTCTGTTTCATTGTAGAGGAACACATGATGTAGAAGTTGCTGAGATGCTGTAATTTTGCAAAATTATTTTCACTGGGATAAAATTATGTAGAAAAAAGTAGTTAGCTGTGTGAGCTTTCCATGCTTAATTTTTACCTGTTTGATCTGACTTTACTCCTTTGATTTGACTGCATTCTTCCAGACTACACTAGACTTCTTTCACTTCCTAGGAATAAAAAGGCAATCATATGAAAACTATGTCATTATTACTTCAGTATGTTTTGCTTTTAAGATAATAATATAAAAATAAGTAGTGAAACTTCTGTGCTGCCAGGACTAACAAATGACTTTTCATAAGCGCTACCCATGGAAAGAAAGAAAAAAAAAAAAGCTATTCTGATTTTTAAAGTAAGAGTGGCAGGAAATGAGGGATATTTTTATTTGTTAGAATTTCTTTATATTTTTAAATGTAAAAATGTCTTAGTTTGACCCACATGATAATCTTGGTGTATCATCTGTCAGATTCTCCACCAGTAGAAATTAATTTAGCTCCTTGACTGTAGCAGGTCAAGGAGCAACCTTAGTTGTATAACTTACCCAGAGCAAGAATATGAATGTAGAAGGAAGACAAAATGTCATTATTATTAGTGCTATTCTGTTATATCTGTTGAAATTATGAGCTAACCAGTAGCTGTGGAGGGAAGACTAGAATCTTCATAGCCACTGTTCTGGAGTTGGTGAAACACCTCTTGGAGTATGTTTGACCAGACAAACCCCTTCATATCAGTTTCCCACTGCCCTGAGTATGATTGTGCAGTGTAAGAGTAGCCTGATCAGATGAGTAGTTGAGGCATTCCAAATACTTCTTTAGATGATAAACAACAAACACTTGTAGGTCCGTTTTCATATCTAAAATCAATTAGATAAACTGAATTTCTGACTGTCCCTGGCATTAGTTGCTTAGACAGGTTGATAGGCTTCCAAGATTGATGTGTCAGCATTGCTAAAATGAGGTAAAATACCCAAGAAAAATACTATGGTGAACTTTGGAAAGAAGAACCTGGAAGCTGTTGTTTTAAGTAAATGCTGGGTTCCAACTGTATCAATTGCAGCAGTGGCATTAACCCACTGCCTGAATGTTGCAGGCTTCCTGTGTGAGGTATGTATTTTCCCTAGAAATTCTTCGGAAATCTCTGCAGTTTTTGAGGTGAGCCCTCAGAAGCATGTCAGTGAGCCAAGAGGGCTTTGAAGGCCAGCAAGAAGGCAGCGGAGCTCAGTTCTGAAGAGAGAACACTGCTATGGACACATACTTGCTGTCCTTCAGGAAAGTCTCAGATGCCCATATTATGTGAGGATTGGAGTAGTTTGACAATTGAGTGCTTTTGCTTTCAATAGGTCATTCAACTCACCATTCTCCTGGAAGGATTAGGAGAAAGTCTTCCCCAGGAATCTCACAGGTTATGTTCTCCTAACCCCTTCTTCGTTCACATAGGCTTTCCCCTAAGTGAGGATGATAGAGGCTGTAAACCTCCCTGCAGATCTATCCCTAAAATAAACAAATAAAGAAGAACAATATTGTCAAACAGGCATCTAGGAGTTGGACAGTTGATACTGGAATTACCTCACAGCCATCTGGCTCTGAAAGGAGAAATTGACTGGCAGTTCATCTCCAATAAAACCCCAAATACTGGATATTTCTCCCTCACCTTTATTTTTGATTTGGGGGCACAGGGGGAAAAAAAAAAATTAGTACATGTTGACTATATTGAAGAAATCTGTCTCTCACAGTATCTCAAGGAAGTAAACAACCACAGAAGACTAAATTCGGATTGAGATGCATCCTGTCTTATTTTTAATTTTTTTTAAAGACTGTTGATGAGTTAAGCAAGCCTCTTTTTATTATATATCAGTGTTATGCTCTCAGGCCTATACTGTCCCCTTCTCCCATGGAAACTGGATGAAAATCACCATAAGACTCTCCCCTTCTAGAAGAAAATTCCCAACTTTTCTGTGTGGAATGTGCAGCCACACAGAGCAGCATCCTCCACTCAGCCCATGGCCCCTGCCATCCATTGAGGTGGCGGACCTTGGCCACAAGTGCCTGTCAGGCTGGCTCTGAGGTCTGTTGCCTGTGGGCTCAGCTTCTCTGTTTTCCTCTTGATAGTTTCTGACAAAATGTCTCACATTTGATAAAAAATTCAAACTCATGCCTCTGTATCCACTTTTTATGGTCATACACTGGCTTCACACAATGTCCTTCAAACATGGGGCCTTGTTCAGAGATTAAAGAGGTCAAAATCTGTTTTACTGACTTCAGTGGTTTAAGATGGGGCTTCTTGCTTTGGTTAAAAGCTCTGCAGATGAAATGTGGAAGTAATAAGGGCTGTAGTGCTGTGTGTGATAATTTCTCTTTCTTCACATGTGGCATTCTTTCAATGATGTTGTTTTGCTATTTGCTCAACCTGCATGTCACTTAGATTGCTTGAAGCGATTAGACTTGATGATTTCTTTGCAAAATGAAGTGGGAAAACATATTCAGTCAAGGCCAGCCCCTGAAGAAACCCATTGTTTGCAGTGATTCAATTTAATTTCAAACATATCACATCAGTATCTATTGTTAAGTTTGGTATTTCAGCACTGTGGAACCTGATGAGATGAAATTGCATTTTCACTGTAAAATCAGATTTAGCTTTTTGAGTGATGAACTGGTGAGTGATTGTATTGCATTATGTATATTACGAAGAAAAGAACATGTGCTGCCACACGATAATAGCTTGCAGCCAGTTTTGGTTCTGGTTGGGGTTTTTTTCTTTCTTTTAATATATTTTTGTGTGAGAGAGGTATTTGCGCTGGAAAGTGCCAGTGTCTCTAAGTTTTATGCTCCCTAACTTTTCCAGTGGCTTGAATCTATGAAATGGTTACTATAGTCCTTTGAAGTGTAATGTTGTTTCCATAACCTTGGGTTTTCTGACACTCTGTAGTTGAATGTTGTTGTTTGTTTAAGTGCAGTGTGATTAGCTGTCCTTGAAAATATCATCTGTGGTAGTTTGATTGTGTAGCAGAATGCCAGCAGTCAAAGGACACAAGAACATCCTCTACCCCCACCAAATATACTTACACATTCTGCAGCAGGTATATTATTTTAGGCTTTGATTGGTGAAAATATTCGTAAAAAATACAAGTCAAATATATCTAGTTAAAGATCAGTGGCCTTAGGAAATGTATGAGTTCATATCTCTGCATTTGCATAAAAACTTGTCTAAGTGTGTATATTTTCCAGTATCATGGCCTTAGATTTATTCCCAAATTCAAAAACTGAACCAATGTTAAGACACCTTGACTTGAGAGGCCCAGTAATCCCTATAATAATTTGTTTGCCCTTCAATTAGGTTTACAAACCCCTTGAACTATTGCATAACTTAGATTTCTTTAAAACTGCAGAATCCTTAGAGTTTCCATCACAAACCTGCTTTCAGTTAAAAAAATAGGAATTAATTTTTTTACACGCAATTTAAAATTGAAGTTTTACAGATTTTAATGTGGAAGAAGCTTTTCTATAGGTAAAACTTCTGCAAGGTTGACAAACCTCATTTGCTCTACTTGAGAATCTGGGGTTTTTTTATTTTATTTTTTCTTAACATAATTACATGAGCTGGAAAATCTATTCAGATATGAACAACATGGTTCTTCTGTGATATTACTGCCTTTTTGTTTGCTAGAATTTAAAGAAGTTCAATGCAGCTTGGAAGAATTCAGTCTTTTGATCTGCTGGGTAAAAATTAAGTGTGGAAAGCTCATGCAGTGTAAGACTGATCAAACCGGCAATTTCTTTTTCTGTTCCTACTTGAAATTTTTTGGAGGATTTTTTTTAATGTTACAGTTGCCAAAAAGTCTTTAAAGATTGGACTTGAGGATTAGAAAGATTCCTCAAAGAATGAAATCAGCTGCTACAGATTTAGGGTTGTTTGCCTTAGACTAATCTATTAGCAAGTTTGTCAATACAGTGCTGTGAAGCAGACTGAGAAATGTACAGTTTGAAAGCCTTTTTGAGAACACCATGGAGTCTAACGCTATGTGCACCCTCCAGCCAGCTAGTTTGGTTTGTCTTACTCCTCCTTTCTCTCCTGCAGCTGCAGCTGTGAGTCTCTGGACCCTTGTAAAGCACAGCTTGCACAATTATTTAGGTACATTTCAACATACCATGCACAAAAGTAGAAGTTAATAAAAGACCTTGATTTAAGCACATCATTTTCATTTGGCACAGGTTTTATTGTCACAGAAAAGTACTTGGAAAACCTGCTTCTAGGTATGACCTGCTTTTTGCACAGTCCAGTCCTTTGCTTCAGCATCTGCCCAATCTGTCCCAAAGTCTTGGGACTCCAGCCACCATTCCCATCATCCCATCATTACCAGAGCAGAGAAGTTGTTTCGTTCCATATTTATGCCACCCTTTCTGTATGTAACCATTTTGATTTACATGTGGAGACCCATAATCTTCTCTCTGCAATCAGGAATCAACCACACTCAGTTTTGATGCAAATATCTGTTTTTTTCTCAAGTACCTTTGAGTAAACAGCTGGCTAACTGGTGGGCTGTCAGGACATTCAATATATAAGTTTTGACTAGTTATACAAACCTATGTCATTACTTTTAACTAATTTGTTTTGTCTTTACCAGATTTCCTATGTTTGTATTGATTGCTGATGCTCTGTTTTTTTATTCTGCTTAGTTTCTCCTCAATAGCATTGTCTACACTGCAATTATATTCCTCAGTACCGACAAAAAGCATATATGGAGAAACTCATCATTAAAATACTAAAAAAATATTAAACAAAATAGATAGACTGCATTTTTATTCATAGAATTGCCATGATTATTGTCTTGGAATATAATTCAAAATGGTAAAATCTAATCAGAAAAGAGAGATAGTTGTCTTTTCTGAGTCTGTATATCCTTCTAACTTTCACATCTGGACTGTTGTTTTGTTCTATGCAATTGTAATACAATTCATATATCACACAGGCACAAAGTGATGGTGACAGATAGAACTGCTACTTGACAACCTGTCCCAGACATTAATTTCCTTCTGCATTAAAAAAAAAAAAAAAAAAAAAAAAAAAAAAAAAAAAAAAAAAAAAAAAAAAAAATTGTCATTTGGATATCCTCAGGACTTGTCTCTTGCAAAAATTAATGTTTAAAGTGGTTGTTCCAGAGAAATTCATGACAATAAATCATTGCCCTTACAACAGTTTAATATAGAAGGCATTTCACAAAAGTCCTTTCTCCAAGACTGTCCCCTTCTAACCCTCACCCAAACGGCATTATTTAATAAATGCTTTGAGAGAATAAAGTAATTGTGTTCAGAAGTAAGGATTCACCATCATATCAGAAAAACAATTAAGAAAAATTAAAACGTGCACAAGCAAATAGAATATCTTACAGAACTTTAATTTGAGATATAGAATGGTATTTCCTAAGAATGGCTCAGTACTATTTTATTTCAGGAAAGCAAGGGCTTCTCCAGCCTGGTTTTTCCACAGCAGGAGTTTCTCTGCGGTCTGTCTCTTACTCCTGAATTGAAGCTTTTTACATATCTGATGGTTTCTATGTTTGTTGCACCATCTGCATGCAGCTATAGCTTTTGCACCCGTGCTCTCTTGGTTAGCTAAGAGTCAGAGACAAATTTAACACAAGATTGTTGTGCAAAACAAGAGCAGATACAGTTATTATCAAGCAATTACAGGCCTGGATCTCCCAGCCAATTGCCATGATCATGATGCCTAAATTCCTGCAAAATACCCTCTAAACAACGTTAGTGGAGACAGATAGATAAAGTAACCTTTTGTTGGAAGCACACCAATAGTATGTGCACCCCTTTGATGTTTATAACTTTCTGTAATTAACATATATGATATCTATAACTAACCTGTGGTACCCATTTCCCCTGCTGCCCACCCTCAGAACTCCTCAGAACTGCCCCTTGGAGCATCTCCGAGGGCTCTGAGCTTTCCCTTCTGTTTTGTCTTCAAGCTATGCTATAATTCCTGCAGGTGCTTCTTCAAAACAACATGTCATTGGCAAAGTGTGAGAAAACGTGTAGTGATTTCTAAACACCACCTAATATGTGAGAAACTTAGGAAAATTTATTCAACCTATATAATTCTAAAAATCTACAAAATACACACTAAAATCCTTAGGCATCAATTACAACCCAGTTCTGTCTGTTGTATGCAACTATGCTACCTCTAGCTGTGATCTTGTCAGAGCTCATAAGCAAAGCAGAGCGGGGCTGGTGAGGCAGCTGGATACACTATAAGGCATTAAAAAATAACACAAAATGAACTGATAATTAGCGAGCTAGCATCTCATACAGTCAACATTGCCAAATTACAGAATTTTATCCTGAAGCTTCTGGTAGTTGATTTTTTCTTGTCTGCCTTGATTTTCTAGGTTACTAAAGAAAAATAGGTTTGTATTTATTTAAAGAGATTCTAGATAGTAAAAATATATCACAGATGTAGATATTAGGAGGTAAACAATGTCTTCCTATGTTACTCTTTTAAATACTCTCACAGACTTGATGTTTGACTTATGATCTTTGAATACCTGGGCAAAAATGGAGCACTCTGCAGTAGTATCCTCCTGATGACACGCAGGGTGACAGAGCTCACCACCATTAAGGCAGTTGTGTTTCTGACCTTGGACCCCCACCTCTGCCAGGAGCCAAACACCTTATCATCTGGTCCTTCATGAGGACCTTGGGCAACACCCTCTCCTGTGCTGAGTAAGTCCAAGGCCTTGTTGTTCTACAATATCAAGCCAGAATAACCTTGCATTGTCATAGGAAAAGCTATCCCTGCCACTGTTTTCCATGCCTGCTGCTTCTTATCCTCACATCATTAGTCCCCTTGTACTAAGTCAACGTCCTGTCAGCTGTACAGCAAAGCATTTAGGATCTTAAGTGGGTTATAACACACCACACCAGGAAAAAGCAAGAGAGAGAGAGAGAAGGAAAAAATTCTAATTAAAGAGCAGATAATTTAACACAGTTGAATGGTACCAGAAATCTTACAGGTTTTACAAACCCTCCTCTCAAACTTCTTAAACAGTAATAACAATGATGTCTTATCTTAACAACACAAACTATGCACAGCAGGATTGCAACAAAAGAAAAAAAGCAGTAACTGAATGCTCCTCAGAACACCCAGGAGTGACCCATCATCTAACTGGGTCTGACATGTGGGATCAGGAACTGGAAAAGAGGCTGCTCTGCATAAATGTGTGTGCCCCAGCTGGGAGGCAGTGTGAGTGGGTTTCTCTGCATCAGACCTGATGGACCTGCTGAGAAATGCTTTGCTCTCAGGCGAAGTGCTGGAAGCATTCTATCAGTTTTATGGAATTGATTTTAAAGGTCTTTGAGTCACAATTTCTTTCTCTTTGCTGCAAGGCAATTAATTCTATGGTTGATTGTGAGCATAGCTGAATAGTTTACATTAGGCCTATAGCAATAGAAGGGCAAAGGTTTGTCAAAGAATAATGTAGCTACTAGAAATGGGAGGTGCCTTATTGTAAATACTGGAAGGAAAAGAAGTCCCAAGGCAAAAGACTTGATGAGCTAGACACACCCTTTGTCACAAAACAGTCTGCAGTGTTCTTTAATGTAGTAGAAAAAGATATTATAGAAATATGAGTAAATACAAAATAAGACTGTTTTGGCTTTTCTATTCCAGATGAAAAGAATGAAGTGCTAGAACGATGTCAAAAAAGTTTTCTATTTGGCATGTGTCAGATTATCCCTTTGCCAAACATAAATACATGGAGCTCTCTGCATAGGCCTCCTCGCTTTGGCAATAAAGAAAAGCTGAGTCTTCGCTGGAGGTGAGAGAGGTATGAGATTATTTCACGGAGTGACAGAATCAAACCAGGAAAGGCTGTGTTACTTATTAAGATTTTCTGTACTTCCCCTATGCAATCTGAATTACATTAGGTCTTCAACCCCTGCACAGACAAACTCTATAAAGGAATAAAGAAGTCAAGCACAGACATTAACTTTGCAAAAAGCTGCTATGATTTAAGAAGTTCTTAACCCAAGAAGTTCTTGGAACCTCTCTTCTGGGCATATTTGCTTCCCGAGCTCTTCCACTGAACAGATGGGATCACAGAAACATTCTCTTTGGAGCATCTAAAGAGGTGATCTGAGTTAATTTGCAGGAATTGGATGATGAGCAATTCACCTCTTATTCCACCAGAGCTGGAAAACCCATCAGCTCTAGCTGGTGCATCTGTGCACACCTGAGGCTCCAGCTGGCTCTGCAGGGGTGGGCCAGTTCTGGGCTTTAAAGTGCAGTCCACAAATTCACCCTGAATCATTAGCAAAGCAGAGTAAAACCCTGATTTTATTAATCAGAGATCATTACTTTGGTTCAAATACTGCCGTGAGAAAGGTCATGCATATTATTGGTTTTGAATCTCCCTCTTGATTGACAAGGAATATTGCTTTCCTCTTAGACTACCAGTCATATTAAAATTAACTCATCTTAAAACCATTGACACTTACATGAAAAATATGTCTTCAGTATAACTGTCATTGCTTACTGAACCCTGATTTTTATTAACTCAGGATCTATAACCAATAAAGCACTTAGCAAATGAGAACATGTCCAGGACTACCAGAATAATGTAATATATAATGTAATTTAATATGTATTATTCTGCTTGGATTTTATACCAGTCTGCACTTGAGTGTATTGACCTGTAGGTAGCATCTGTTCATACCTAAAGTCCGATTTTATATTTTCAATGAACAGTTTTCTTTAAGTACTCTTGCAATAAATAAGGCCTTCAAAATTATTGAAGAAAAGAATAAAACGTATTTCATTCATATAAAAAGATATGAATCTTGGCTTTTCTTTCTTTTGTGTTGACAGTGACGATGAAAGCGACTTCAGTTAGGTCCTGGGGTGTTTCTCAGCAGCCAAGCAAACGTGTTCCTGTTTGCAGCTGTGCTAAGCAGAACAGTGCCATCTAGTTGCCTGCGAGGCAGAGATTCCTGGTGCCGGTCTGTGACCTGTCCAAGTGTGGGCTGTAGTTCCCTAACAGGTCAGTTCATTGTTGTCACTGTTTTATGGAGGACTTTTTTTAAACTGCCGTTCTATCAGCAGCAATGACGTTGTTTCAGACTAACTTTTCTTTCAATGTTTTATCAATACCCTCGCCACAAAGGAAATAGAACTGAAAAACTGGTCACAGGTTTTTAAATACATGACTCAGCTTATAATTAAGCATCATCATGGACCTGCCACCCTGATAATACAAACTAGATTTGCTCCTGTGAGCTTATATAAAATCCGAATTTTTCTCCTCACCTTATTGGATAATGTAGTTAGCAGAGAGCAGTCCCCCACATAACAATGTATTATCCTAATACTGAAACTAGGAATAAATTACTTAGAAAAGCCTAAAGACTAAGGGTACTGCATGGCAGGAGTGCTTTTTGGTTTATTTTGCTTACTCTAGCTTATTTTTATCTTGTAGCTTTAATTAAGTAATCCAATATTGAATTTTATGAATACTTCAATGGATCTATCATAGCTAAATTTTATAGAGTACTAAGTGAACCTAACTGGTAACTCTAAAAGGAGAAGAAGTATGTGTGAAAAAAACCCAAAAGCTGGAATGACTCACTTTGATACAAATGCAGATATTTATTTTTATATTTGGAAGGTGCAATACATCATAACAAAACTTTATACATAATTTGTAGTGAGGAAGTGATCTTGTGATTGAGTGGCAACACTTCATTTTTTGTCAGCTAAAGATGGACATGGTAGGAAATAAATGGCCCTTGTATGCTGTAAAACCATGCTCAGACCAGAGTTAAATATAAAGATTGATACAAAACCTGCAATGCATATGTCTAATGGGACCTTTGTGCAAGTCCTGTGGGGAGGCAACCCAAAGGCCTCCTTGAAAAATTAGGAAGTTAATAGTGGAAGTTGATGTTATGGGAATGGAAGCTTTTGGTTAACTCCTGACTTTGAATAAGAGCTTCAGGTGGAACAGAAAAAGGCTGTGAGGAATACAAGACACATGTTGTGTAGCTGGAGAGCAGCAGAAGGACTCTGTGGAGGGATAGACACTGCCAGAGCCACAATCCAAGGAGGTCCTCCTTAAATAAGAATTGGGCAAGAAGACACATGTAAAAAAGAGCAAAAAATATTGTCACAGCCATCAAATACTGGGATCATAAGGATCTGGCCAAACATTTAGCTGCAATATAGTAAGAAATATAATAATAAAGAAATTTATTCAGAAAATCTTTTGGTGACTTGGAGTTCTTGACAAAGGTGCCAGCTGTACTGTGGGCTTGACTGATGGGCTAGATGAAGGTGGTTTCCATGGTCATGACCAAAGGTGGAAGAGACATAAACACAGACAGGACCAACAGCACACTAGCAAATTAAAGAGCAGATGGAGCAGGAGAGAATCAAGTACTGATGGGAAGTCAAGCTCACTGGTTCAGAGCCATAGAGAGGTTGAGCAGAACAAGTTGATGAGCCCAGGATGGGCAGCCACAGTGAGGAGATGAGGGTGATGGAAGAGAATTCCGTCACAAGGAGGTCAGAGCAGAGCCCCATTTCCTGGGAAGAAAGGCAGTTGTGTGGCTGCCATGGCAGCTGGGAAAGTTGAAATCAAAGCCATGGGCTGAGTGAGGAGCTGAGAGTAAAGCACTGAGCATGGACGAGTCAAATGAAAAATAGAAAACCCTGTCATTATCCAAGTGAATTTGTCAGATTTTTGAAGTAGGTGCAAAACAATATCAAGACTGTTGTAAGCTCATGAAGTTCACTGAGTAGTGTAGACTGGTTCTTAATTAAAATGGACAGAACTTTAAGAAGTAGCTGGCAGTCTATGGTATTCTTTCTAATGGATTGGAAGACATGGTGGAAGGTCCCTGGCTATCAGGCTGACCAGCAGATAGGGCAGAGCACCTAACCACAGGAAGCAAATGGGTAAGACTACTTTGACATTTCTGCTCAAGTAGAGATGCTATGGCAGAAAGAATAGAAAGAATTTTAAAAGAATTTTCTACTTAGGCTCCAGAGAGACTGAAAACCCTCCATACATATATGAAGCTCCTCTGCGAAGTCCTCAGATACAAAACCAAACAGAATTGCAGCCCTGTACCCTGTGCAGGATTGGCGGGTGGCTAAATGTCATTGACTGCAATAGTGGCCAAAAGCTCTTGGCCAAAGAGCTTTGTGATCTATGAAAATTCAAATTTCCTAGAAGTCATTTTCCCCTACATGTCTCCAGAAGGTGAGAGCTTCTTTAAGATTAAATAGAGAAAAAGAAATAAAATCTTCCTTAATCTCCATAAAGACCGTATGATAACTAAAGAGCATGGCAAGGAAACAAACAATAATAATAGTAGTAGTAGTAGTAATGATAAGGTATGGGTATACTAGTTGTATACATATATCTATCCATTTATCCAGCTATGTATAATGTATGAATCATGAGATTATGTAGTCCTATGCTTAGAAGGGACTAATTCATTAGCTAGTGCAACTCTATCAACATCCATCAAGCAGCATGTAATTATATGAAGAGGTATGACTCTTGTTCTTAGTTTTTTATTGCTCATCTTGAGTTGAGGAATCTATTCTTTTTGGCAGGGACTCTTATTCCATTCAGGCAAACAAGTAGACAATGGCACTGATAAGTCACTGATATTAATGGAAACTGCATCTATGGATTCTCCATTCATAAAACACTTCTATAGCACAAACTCTTTTTAACTCAGTAGTATTTGTTTTATAATCCATTATATTGTATGGTCTCAAGGTATGTTTTGGTACCAACAGTAGTTCACAGAATTGTTCTAAGGCAAAACAACACAGATATGTTACATTCATATTTCTGTTTTGCATTTAGACAGAAGTTCATTTATTTTACCTTGGGTGTCTTACACCTGGGGGAAAATACTAAAAAATGGTATTTTCAGGTATATAGTTACTTTTTTCTAGTATGGTTTTTTTTTCAGATGGTGAAAATATTTCTCACAAAGATTTGGTAATAGGTAGAGGTTAAAAACATTCTTAGTTCTGAGATGGGCCAAGCATAATGAAAAGTCAGGAGATACGGTGATCTGAGGCTTGGCAGCCATGTATGTACTGTTAGGCTGCAGTGTGGTAGCCATGCCTAGTCTGGCCACATGCAAACTTTACATCAGGGCAAACCTGATCCATACCACCCTTCTGTGCACCCTGGTTTTCTTGGAAAGGAATGACAGTGACCAGGCAGGGCTCTCCAGTGGGTCCTTCAGTCTTGGCATCTAGGTGCCTGTGTAGCAGGAACCTGTGTGGGTGTGCAGTTCACATTGTAGAGTTCACATGTCCAGCAAGACATTAAATTGGCCAGTAACCTGTTAACATCCTTTCATCTTTCAAACCTGTGGCCTTAGATCTAATTAGGTAATGCTTTGTGTTTTGCTCTGTAAGAACAAATGGTCTCTTGGTCAGACTATATCTGTGATATACTTCATTACTTCATTTTCTTGCTGCCATGTTATTCATGGTCATGATCTTACTAGATATCGTGAGTTCAAATGGAAAAATTTAAGGACCACAGAGTTGAATGAGGAGAATATACTAAAAATTTAATGAGTAGCCATTTTCTGTACTGAACCAGTGCCCTGACATGGGCTTGCCTCCTGGAAATGCTGCCTCTTCAATTATAGATTAAGTTAAAGGTTTACTACATGCAAGTACAGTGCTGTACAAACCTTCTCTCATTTAATCTGAAAGAATGTGTATGCCTTGATTTCAGATATGCAGACTTAAAGGTGAGGGCTGATCTTGTGCTAAGAACTGGGGACAAAACAGGCAGTCCTGGTTTCATTTCCTGCCTATGCCTCAGACTTTCTATGTAACTCAAGATAAGCCACTAAGCTCTTTATTCATTATTTTATGCTCTGTTAAACTGGGATGCTAATACTTCCTTTCCCTTTGTATGCTCTTATTTTTGCCTAATAAAATATTGTGCTTTCTTGCTCAGTGTAGCTGGTGTTGCATTTGTGTATTAAATAAACAAGTATATGAATACAGAACCCCCTTTCTTCATATCTATGTATGTTCAGGACTAACTCATAAATGTAAATTGGTCTTGAATGTGAATACATTCACAATCTGCCTGTTCAGCTGGTTGCAGGTATATTCAGGTCTGGGTACTGATCCAGGGTTGTTTTCAACAGGACTGGATAAATAATGTATCAGTTTTCAGGGCCTAGTAGTTCAATCAGAATTAAGCTAGTCTTTATGTAGTGTTCATTATCAAGTAATGAGGAAGATTAATTTCACCATATATCTCTATGACTTAGGTTATTTAGTTAGAATCCTTAGAATCTATTTCTTCCATATTTCTAGTGCATTATACTGGAGATCCAGCCACTTCAGAAATCAAGAGGTTATTTCTCTCTATCTTCTTTCATGAAAAATCTAGGTTGATGAATTTTTAATGTAACTAACAGTCAACATAACAGGTATTTTCATGGCAAACTGTACCAGCCACAAATGGCGAGACTGCCCTTTATGATTTTTTTCCTCAGACAATTCCCTTACAGCCTTAGAATGCTGAGTAAAACATTTACGGCAAATGTTGGCGAAAAGCTCATCAAAATGATCACTGTCTGTTAATGAATAGAAATGCATTTGGATCCAAGGTTGATAATGAGACTGAGCTGAGGAATGAAGTAGTGTTACTTTTATCTTTTTACTAAAACGATCAGAAATGAAGATTTTTATTATGTATCCTGACTTATCCAAACTTGAGTAAATATATTTATTCTCTCCCTAAAGTCTCCCTGCAGTCTTAGTGCTATGACTTTACTCCTTACATACTTTAATCCCCAACAGTCATTTAGATGTTCATTTATGCATAAACCAGTGCTGTATCCTGTAGCTGGGCTTAGCTGTAGGTAGAGGGATTGATCTCTGATGCAAAGTGATGCTATCAGGATAAATGTCATCTATCAGGTGTGTCAATGATAATCTATCAGTTTGTGCCAAAGAGTGGGAGGGAAACAGGGCTGTGCAGTCCCACCTCCCTAATACTGTAGTTTGATTTTGGAGCAAAAAGGTACTTGTTGGCTCTGAGCATTAAAACAATGAAAATTTTTCCTGTGGTTGAGATTGGAGACACATTGGTCAATAAAAAATGTGGCATTTTGGATTTTCATTAAGCATAGGCCTGATCTGCTCGTGGCATATTCCAAAATTAAAAATGTCCAAGTTTCTCAGCACTTGAGCCTAAGAAATTAAATCAATAGCTGTGGATCTTCTGTATATCTTGCCTTTGAGATTTATGTATTAGATTTTTATAATTTTATTTGCTTACATGTTTTAAGGCTTTGTTAATACTTACCTGCTTTAGTTGGCAGATATCAAGTAGCAAGTAGTGTCATGGAGGCTACTAGTATAGCTTAGTTCAAAATGCTTACTGTGTGCCATAACTATGGCTAAATATCCCCTAAATCCCAAGTGCAGAAGGCATCTTGGGGTTTGACATGCAATAGAACTGCAATTCCATTTGCTTCAGGTGGACATAGCTTTTTATTGTACTTTGCTGTGAAAGTCATAACCTCTGTTCTCTTCTTCATCACATTTAGAAACTTAATCAGCCCATGAAAACTGCCAGTATAGGTTTAGATACTGTTCTTTTCAGTTTCCAGCAGTGCAAGTAAGCTCCCTGAACTCAGATGCCTCCAATAGCAGAACTGTGGTGGGAAGGAGGTAAAGGGTGCATCTCTAAGATGCTGTAAGAAGAGTAGCCATCCCTCTTGATGCAAAAGGCGCTAGACCCAAGGTAATGAGATTATGCCATAGCAGCTTTTGGATCAACCTGACTCTATGCAACTGTCCGTGGGAGCCTGCCCATTTTGAAGTTACTTATGATAGCTGTGTACTCAATGAGAAACTGGAATAATATTATCAGAAGTGCTATTTAGTTTCGCTTTGATATCCTTTCTGGTAGCCTTACCATCTGCAGATGTATAAAAGTACACCTGCTCAATGAACTCAGAATAAGGACAGTTTATGAAGGCAGCCACACAGAACATTACAGAAACTATCTGGTAAGCTGGAATATTGAAAAGAGCATCAAGAGAGAAAATACTGGTCTTATTCAAAACTTTTACAGCATTGAAACACAGACAATAGTACTCAAGGTCTAGGAAGAAGATTGACTGTGTCCTGGGGGGATCAGGCACAGCATCGCCAGCCAGGCGAGGGAGGGGATTGTCCCGCTCTGCTCTGCACTGGGGCGGCCTCACCTTGGATATTGTGGGCAGTTTGGGTCACTGCAATAGAAGAAAGATATTAAGCTATTGGAGACTGTCCAAAGGAGGGCAGTGAAGATGGTGAAGGGCCTTGAGGAGAAGCCGTGTGAGGAGCTACTGAGGTCACTTGGTGTGTTCAGCCTGGAGAAGAGGAGACTGAGGGGAGACCTCATTGCAGTTGCAACTTCCTCGTGAGGGGAGGAGGACGGACAGGCACTGATCTCTTTGTGGTGACCAATGAAAGAACCAGAGGGAATGGCCTGAAGTTGTGTGAGGGGAGGTTTAGATTCTTTAAAATACTAATTAATATTGAAAAAGATTCTTCACCCAGAGGGTGGTTGGGCTCTGGAACGGGCTCCCCAGGGAAGTGGTCACAGCACCAGACAAGACAGAGTTCAAGAAGCATTTGAAGGATACTCTCAGGCACATGGTATGACTCTTAGGGATGCTCCTGTGCAGAGTTACAGTCTGGACTCGATGATTCTTGTGGGTCCCTTCCAACTCAAATTATTCTGTGATTCTGTGATCTTTCTGACACTGAACTTCTACTGAAATTTCAGTTCCACTGAAATTGAGGGAGTTTCTTTGAGTTGCACAGACAAAAGTGAAGATAGAAATTAGTCTTCAGTCGAAATTTTTTAAGTATTTCAGTAAATAGGTGCCTGTACCCTTCTTTCTCAGAGGGCTTTCTGTTTATCTCACATATCATTTCTTAATGGATCAGGTTCTTCTTGGAGGGGCAGAGATTTATCTTCTACTTTCCTTTGATTCACTTTGCTGGAAACAAATGTTTAGCTCTTACTTGCCCATTAATCTGGTATTCCAGAATGCATCTATTTTATGTATTTTAATTCGTTATGCCTATATATGTTCACTTGTTGAAACAAGATTCTCTAGTATAAGTCAGTAAACAGTCCCCATATAGTCTTCTAAGCCTTCTTTTCTCCTTTAGTTTTTAATGCTTTTTAATGCACTGACACTCATTACTATGAATTTTCATCATATGAAGGCCTTTGCTGCAGAGATTGATTATGAATGGACAGGCACAGGTCTCCATTTATCATGGAGAAGCAGGTCAAATGAATCAGTATGTAGATAAGTTTTTCCTAATAGAGTTTATGTTAACCAGGACAAACTCCATGCTGACTGAGTTTTATCATACTAAAACCTTATAAACATGATATGTAAATATGGTCTTTGATCACTTAACTGGCCAACATCATTATTATTTTGATTTTGTGGAAAAGTTCAATTAAATGGAACAAACTATACATATACAAAAAGTCCAAGGAAGGCTATAGTACCTCTGCCACTGATTCCTACCACTTCTTTCTGTAACAGATAATCATGTTTTTTTTATAATTTTCTATTACAGAACTGGAAAAGACACAGACACCAGACAACATGCATCATTTAGGGAACATCCTCTACCTTGCCCTTATGATTTTCACCACTCCTGATTTTATTAATCTCAGCCTTGAGATGTTCAGTTTCCAGTTTAAGAATAGGGTCTGGAAGTTAATTTAATAGTTTGCTTTTTAAGATGCTGCCCCCTTTGTTTGGCTCATCTGTATCACTGGGATTCAATTGTAGGCATGGCAGTAAAAACTAGAGGGCATGATTCCTTTCACACTCATGTTACTGAAAGAGGCAGCCAAAGTAAATGAAGATAGAGTGGTATAAGACTCTGATTGGTTTCAGACTCTTGTTATAGTGTTGGGATTAGACTGTAATTCTTCATTTCCCCACAAAGAAGGATGGAAATGAAAAAATCTTGGCCAGGTCTGTTTTTTCTCTCCTGAAAAGTGCATATTTAACCATGGGGAATACACCACCAGGGAATACTGGCAGGGCAGCTTACAGTTAGCCACAGCCTCAATCTTGGGCAATGGTCACAGACCTCCTGAGCAATTCAGGCTGGCGGGGAAAAAAGAAAGACGTATTTAAAAGTTATTATCTAAAAGGAAGGGTTGATTTTACTTCTGCCATTTTAGTCTAAAATATTAATAATTTGTAAGTAAGTTTTCTCTTTTTGCTCTGTATATCTAGTAAAAGTACATGCTAACAAATCTTGGTGACACAATTAGTAGAAAAAGTTAAGAACAGGAGTAAATTCTTTTAATTCTTTAGTTTCATATACGACTGTAGATGGTTGCGATAATAACACAGTTTATAAAAGGAAGATATTCCTGAAGATTTCTTCTTTTTGAAGTTATGCACATATAATTACCATATTACGAAACATAATTATGGTACTCTCAGGAATTTTCCATCGTCTTTACAATCAGCTTGACAAGGAATTGATAAATTGCAGGAAATAATCCAATAAAATAATTTGCATCAGTTTTATATCACAATATAAATTTAAGTACAAAATTATTAAAGCATAATAGTAATGCTCTTATAACAAATTATTTTACAATGTGCTCCTTAATACATGTAATTTACTACATGTAATAACAAAAACATTTATTCCTCACCAGGGAGGTGGTCCTCTAAAGACTCAGATCATAGAGCTATCTAGTATAACATCAAATTTTGCTACTTAGAAATAGTTGTTTTAAAACTTATCTTTTTAAGATACATAAATTTAGGAGTGCTTATTTTCATCACAACTCTTACGTTGCCTATACTGGATTTCCTCTGCCTTTTTTTTCATCCTGAACTATAAAGTGTCTCTGCACCTCTTTACAGTGGCAGTTAGACAACCTTTTGTGCCCTCATTATCTCCAGGCTTGTGTCATTATCATTGTCATATATGGATCCCATTACAAAAATATGTGTATGAGATGATACATGTGGATATTTAAGGACCTGTATAGGAGGAAAAAAGAACCATCATCAAGGTCTGTGAAAATGGAATTCGTTCTTAGTGGATCTGGGAAAGAGAAACCTTTTCTCTCTCTTGGGCCTTTCCCCTGTCCTGGTGTGAAGCTGCACTGGGTCACCTGGATTGAGCTGGCTTTGCATAAATAATATTGCAGTATGGATCCAGATTCAAAGAGATGAGGAGCATGTGCATACAGGTGTGGTTCTTGTCTGCAGCTGAACAGAACTGCCCATGTTGTGCTTATCTTTGTGAGACCTTGGAGAGGAAGGTTGTGCTTGAGCCTCCTGTGGTCTATGTGCTTCTGCAATGAGTACTGAGTGTCCACAAGCAGATGCTGCAGCGTAAGAGCCACACATCCTCTTGACTCCCTCAGCCGTTAAGGCCATAGTGGATGTAAGGAAGAGACTTTATTGCCTGTAGCAATCCCACGGATTGCTGAGCAAGTGCACATCCCTGTTGTGATGCAGGAGGCAATGGTTCACAGAGTGTCTTCATGTGGCTAATGATACTGCAAGTGAAGAAAGACAGGAAGAGGAGGTGTTGAGGTGTGCACATACCTCAACACGCATCAGTTGATGCAGTGGAGGGCCCTCAACAGCTAGAAGACATGCTTTGATAAGGTGTGGAGAACCACCCAGCACCATCTTTCTGCCCCACACAACCCCCACAGATGAGTGTGTATTATGTTTTATTCATGAGAGGTTTTTCACTGTGTTTCATTAGAAATCACTTCTCCTGCAAAGACTGCTGATGGCTGATCAGAACACGCACCTCACTTTGTGTTCTTTTGTCTATTCCAGCTCCACAAATACTGTTAGTGGTACAGATACTGTGTGAGTTCATTCAGAAAGCATCTGGGGACCCACAGTGCCAAACGAGTGCTTTTTTATCAACAGGGCAAAAGACAGGCTCACTCCCACAAACTTGTGCTCATTCTTGCCTTAATCCATCAAATACTGTAAATGTGCTTATTTTGAAGAGCATAAAGTACACTTGAATTTCACTCATATTATGCATGGTTCCCATTTAACACAGCTTTAAATGTTTTGCTGAATCAGGACCACAAGGCACTTGTAGGGACTGTACCCGTAATGCTTGTGTTCCTGGTTTGCTGCCCCAGATGTGCCAATATCAAATATTGCACAGCTAAAGGAGAACATCCTCATTGTTCAGTAGTTCAAACTGAAGCATAAGGTGACTTGCAGGTGAGTCACCCATGTGAGAAGCATGTCATTTTGGCAGGACAGTGCTACCTTCTAAGAATGACATTTCTTTTCAAAATACAGCCAAATTACCAGCTGAGCAAAAATCAGGGCTGAGCTACCATCCTTGTCCTGCTGAAAAGATTACTTCATTCTCTAAGGGTGCCATGCAAGCTGCTTTAACGATGAGCTAATTTAAATTTCTTATGCTTCAGCTAAGATTAGTTCATCTTGTGACATTTAAATTTCATTTGCTCGCAGTAATTTTGTTGTGGAGAATGTTGCAGATAACAGAAATGGCAGATTATGTAAATAGCCATTTATAAACAGCAGCTTTTTTCAATCCATTGTTCTGAACATCCTACCCAATTTGCCTTCTTTTAAATATATGTGCCTGTGACCAGACACTTTCCTGCAACAAATTTTTTAAAGTTTCACCTATCTCCCAAGAAGTACATCAGTTAACTTAAAATTGCTGTTGAAAGCCAGTTATTTCATCAAACAATAAAAAAAAACATTCCTGTGCAAAGGGCAAAAGATACAACCTAGCCATCTGCTACATGTAGCAGCAACCACACTGAGAAGGGTGAGAAAGAACTGATAATACTTGAAGTGAGATTGCCAAACAATTCACAGAAAACCATATACATACCTTTATTTTTCATTATGCTATTTGAAAATCTTTTCTAATTATGGAAGTGAGGGCTTGAGACAGATAGTTAAACTGAATATTCATACAAATCCTAGTGCTAAACTCTGGATCCTTCCACATGTCTCTGATTCATGTAAGGACAGTACTGTCATGCAAGTAAGAAGTGCTGTTCAGCAGGGGCTTTGTTGGGGTGGAGAAAGCACTTGCTGCCAAGCACAGGGCTTTGCAAATCCTCCTTTGAAGAATTTCCCAAGGAGGAATTGCTAAGTATGGTTTCTGTTTTGATGCTAAAATTCAAAATGAAGTTTAAAAAAGAAGAAAAGAGAGAAAGAAGAGAATGGATTTGCTGAAATGGGGTGATACAATCTGAAGGTCAAACACAAATCCTTAGTGCTAAATGTCAGAGCGAAAACATGAAGTAGCAGTTCCAGTTGTATTCACTGAGGGTAGATAAGGGATTGAATTAAGCCTGGCTTCTCCAGTGGTGGTGAGGGTATCTTAAGCTGATGTGACTTGTGTTAGTGCTTAATGTATGCCTCCCAGCAGCGGCAAGTCATGCCAGCCCTGCCAGGCATGAAGACCTCTTTCCTTCTGGAGTTGCACCCACATGTTGTGCCAGTGGGCTGGGCTTTTGCATAACTCTCCATTCTCTGTATTCCTCTTCTCTATGTCTTCCCTTTCTCTACTGTTGAACAGTTTTCAGAATATACCAAGATTCTAACAGGAGTCAGAAGGAAATAATTTTTGTGTGAATGGCATGCTGCTGGTCTCTTTTAGGTCAATGAATTATGTTCAACCTGACTTTGGTTTCTCTGGGTCAGGTCTTTCAGTGTCTGACGTAGAGGGTATCAGATGAAAAAGGTTTGAAAATTGCAGAGAAGTAGCTGAAAAGTGTAGTGCAAAAGTTTGTCATAAATGATACAAAGTAGATATTGCATAAATAAATGGTAAGAAAAAGAAGACAAGATTGCATGAAGGGTGAACATGCAATCACAGTGAAGTCATTTAAACCCAGTGGTCACTGATGAATGTATAAGTATATGCACAAAACCCAATATATTTTAATTGTGTAATGATTAGCTATTACTGATGTACTCCTAAGATATCTATTGTAACCAGATATTTTTTGGTTTATTAATAACTGCCTTTAAAAATACTATAATGTACATACATGTTTATCCAATTTTTCCAAGATAACATCTGCTACTGTGCTTTCATTATACCTCAAATATAAACAAATGGTTTCTAGCATATTTATTAAATTTTGTATAACTACTCTTAAATACGTTCTTTTATATTTTTGTTTGAGGTAACAGAATTATACAAACACTGTTTAATGGCAGATGCAGGACAACAAAGTTCAACTGTATAAAACTGTAAAGCTCTATGGACCAATTAGGGGGTCATTTTACTTTCTGGGTGAAAAAAAAAGATAAAACTACTAACTAGGTTTCAATCTGTAAACTGTGAGGGACTGAAAGAGTTAGTGTGAGAAGCATTTCATTTTCTCTGAGTTCCATTGAGATAAGAATGTGGATAGAGTACTCTTCATAGAAGAAAGCATTTCACAGCAACACTAGAACCTTCCTCCATGTTGCATTTATTAGTGGTTAAGTGGCCTTCTACCATCATAACTGTGAGTCAAGCCTGTTTGAAAACCATGGTAGCCCTGCAGACAATTTTGGTCACATCCTGGGCCAGCATATGCTCTGAACACAAATTTCATGAGCTATTTGGACTCTTCAGTTATTGCAGACAAAGCACAGGAGAGGCTGCCAGCCCCACAATCTGCCCCTCACATGTGGCATAAACACGCAGGAGGGAATTGACCTCACATATTTCCTGGTTTCCATCTCTTCAGCCAGGGAGAATAGCTTTAGGAATAGGTGAGTTTATAAATCATTTCCTTCAGAATAGGGAAGAGCTTTTATCTCATCTGCTTGACACTCAGGTCACTGGAAAATAAGTTTATAACACAGGGCTAGAGCATGTTCTCTAGTTAAGTCAACAGGTCCTCATCTATATGGTCAAGGAGAAAACTGCCCTCTGACTTCAGTAATGACCTAAAATTTTACTCAGCTCTGTATAAGGAAGAGGAATATCCTCTAAACATTGTGATACTTTGCAGTGAATTTGAAATAAGACTGAACTGGACAAAGACAGATTTCAGTCAAATGACTCAGTTTAGGTAGTCATTACATAGGTCAGGGTTTGTTAGACGTGAAGACAAAAAAAGCTAATTTCAGTATTTCTGACAACTGCAAATGAGGAAATAGAGGTGATTACTCCATTGTTTGCATGTTCTGCCTTTTATTTTAGAGGAGCTTAAATTCTATTTAAGTCTACCAATGTGCCAAGCATTCCTAACTCACGGATATGTGAGATGAGATGCCAACAATTATCTACGTATCACCAAAGCTCATATGCTTGCCAGTCATGTCTATTGAATTACATTTGTAGTGCATAATCTTTAAAAATCCAACAGATCACTCAAAAAAAAAAAAAAAAAAAAAAGAAAAAAGAGTAAATTTTCCTTACTATGGCAGGTTTCCAAGAAAGATAAACTGCTTAGGAAAGGGGAAACTGTGCAGTATTAGTTCTCCCTCAGAAAACCAAATGCTTCACTAAGATGAATTCTAAGTTGTGCTTTTTTAAAGTTAGTTATTTGGTTTCAGTCTGTAAAGTTTGTGAATGGGGCCTTTGCATTTTTTCACCCATACCATGAAGTCACAAAGCAGTCACTAGTCAGATATATTTGCAGTTAAAATGCAACTAAAATACACTTCCAAAAATGGAAGGGAGAATTTTTTAGGTCATTAACTGAATGTAAATTTGGTGGTAAGCATCTACCTATTTTGCTTTACAGTATCAGCATTTTTGCAGATTTAAAAGCCACTCAGACAATGATAGGAGTGTGGAATGTTTATAACCCTAGGCTCTAAAACAGATAAAGTAAATAGCCTGCAGTGGTCTCAATTTTGATCTTGCAGAAACACCTATTTTGAAGTGAGCTTTACTGTTATGAAAGAGAATCAGGTCTCACAGAATGAGTTACATTTGGTCAGGGCGTGGTGCTGCTGCTGGGGCCATGGGACAGGCCTTGCATCCTGCCAGCTGCCTGGACCTCTCTCTGTCCTGCCATGACATCCCTGCAACTCCTGTCCAAGCTCCCCCCCACAGTATCTCCCTCCATCTGAGCCCCATTGAAACCCTTCTGTGTGTCCTTCAGGCCACAGCTATCATGTTACTATTTTTCATGCTTGTGCAAAGCACTGTCCAGTACCCACAGGCAGTTGGGAACAGGCTTGATGAAGCAGTGTGCAGATTCCCTTAATTGGGAGATGGCTCAGCTGCTGCAGGAGCTGGAGCAGGGGAGCCTGGAATGTGGAACCTGGAGCCTGGAGCAGAGTGGTGTTGCCTGGGGAGCCCTATTCTAGTCCTGCTCCTTCTCTTGGGGTTGTGGTTTAGCCACAAAAAAGGACCCATGAAGCAGACAGCAGTGGTGAGGAGAAGAGGTCCAGCGAGAACTTGGAAGAGGAGAAAGGAGAAGAATGAGTAACGTTGCAAAGTAAGAAGAAGAAAACAATGCCACAAATGTGGAGGAAGATGACAATCACATTGAAAATTAAGAAGGCATCATTGTTGATGCAAATGAAGGAAATGAAATGCAAATGAAAGAAATTGTGTTAAGAAGGTGGCAGAAGACAGCAATGTTAGAAACAAAGAAGAAGGCAATGATGCAAATGAAGAAGAAAACAGTGATGAGAACATGAAGGGAGATAACAAGGATGATGAAAATGAAGAACATGTCAATGTTGCTCAAAATGAAGGAGAAGACAATGCTGAGGCAAATGAAGAAGAAAATGATGTGAAGGTGGAGGACACCAGTGATTTTGGAAAGGAAGAAGGCACTGATGGAAATGAAAAAAATTATGTGAATGTGAAGGAAGACAGCAATGATATTGGAAATGAAGAACATGGTAATGCTGCATCAAATGAAGCAGAAGGGAATGAAGAAGAAAATGAAGAGGTAAAGGTGGAGGAAGCCAATGATGTTGGAAATGCAGAAGACAAATATGCAAATGAAGGAGAATATTATGTGAATGTGAAGAAAGACAACAATGAAGTTGAAAATGAAGAAGGCAATGACGCCAACAAAGAACATGGTGATATGAATGTGAAGGGAGGCAACAATGACATTGAAAATGAAGAACCTGGTACTGTAGATGCAAATGAAGAAGAAAACAATGGTGATGGGAAATGAAGAAGAAAATGATGATGCAAAAGACAATGATGTTGGAAATGAAGGAGAAAGCAGTGATGCAAATGAAGACGAGAAAGGCCATGACATTGGAAATAACCTAGGACTGCTTTTACAGGAGCACATGCAACAGGTTGTTCAGGACCTGGACAGAGGTTGCATAATGACAAGTGACCTGCTGGACAGCTTCATGCCTGCCTTTGGAGACAGTGTGTCAAATAGGTTCTACCCACTGCCACAACAAGCCATTGGGGTGGGCAGTGCCTTTGAAGGTTGAAGTCCCCATGGTGAGGATATGGTCTACCACGTGCCTATGCCCCTGAATCACCCTGTGGGGCATAACATGCACCTGGAGCTGGACACTGCAGGGCAGATGCTGTCAAGGAACTTCAGCATCCACATGGAGCTGGTGTGGACCTGCATGAGGAAGCAGCTGGGCAAGAAGATACTGTGCTTCCCCCACTACTCCTAGGACGAAGTGAGGAGGAATCAGAAGTCCATCCTCCTCACTCTCTGCACCTAGATGTGCCCACTGGTTCTACTGATTGGTGAAGTCAGTCTTGTTGCTTTTGCCTGTCATACCATTGGCATTTAGTGTTTAAGTGCTCCAGCCACTCCCACAAATTCCAGTTGACCAAACACAAGAAAAGCCTCACAGCAAGGCAACTGCAATATCTCTGTGAGCAGCCAGCCCAGAGAGGTTGACTTCATTACAAGCACAATGTGGCCTGAGACCTGCACCGTGGCAGAGGTGAGGTTCTTCAGGCAGATCACCAGACAGATGTTGCCTGACAGCTTGCACCGTAAACCCCTGCAGCTCTTCGCCCTCATCCCCATGGGTACAGACTTTTCCAGCTATACCTGGAAGACTGTTGTAATGCACCTCCTGGCTGCTGTATCCCTGTCATGGTGGCACAGGAGAGATTTCCTGCAGTAGCTGGGAGATGTCTTAGGCAATGAGAGGGTTCCTGCAGAGATTAGTTTGCTCCCCGACTTGCAAACAGTTTTACCACCCAACCTCTTTCAGCACCTAGTGCAGGATCCGGCTGCCCACCGAGCAGTGATGCAAGGTTACAGTGATCTGCAATTTCGACTCAGAATGCTGGTCTATGGCCGCTGACAGAAGTCTTCACTCACAAAGCTGTGCATGTGGGGCTCACACCTGCTGACAGATACATGGACACTCTGTAGTTAGTGCATTTATGACTGGCAGTGCTGAACCTGAGTTTCTGCTACTTTGAAACTAATACGGTGCAGCACGTGGTTTCCTTGTGCAGACACCATGGCTCTGGGTTACCCTCTAAGCATGTTGCCCAAGACCAGCCACTGGGCTGTGCATGTCACCTGCACAGTTCCAGTATCTGCAGTTGATGTCAGAAGGGACAGCATGCCAGCTATGCAAAGGCAGCTGTCATCCTTGATGACTATTAGGTATAATTGTGAAGTTTTCTTATTCTTTCTATGCACAGGGTGCTAAACTCCCTATTCTATCAAATAAACAGTGAAGCAATGACATGGGCAGTGTCTTGTCTCTGTGAACCAAAAAAGCACTTTCTATGTGCAGTCCATCTTAGTTCTGGATCTTGAGATCTAGTCTTTCCAGCTTAGGTTTCACTAAAAATATATTTTCTGCTAGTTGAATCCAGTGTTGAATTTTACTGATGCAAAAGCCAATGTGAACTTGCATCTCTTCTTTTTTATCTATATGGTCTATCAAAAGGTATTTGCTTGTATGGTCCCTGTCACACAGTGTTGACAGTAAGAAAAAAATCAGGAACAGAATTTCTTCTACTGTTGGGAACTATAACATAAGATAATGCAGAAATCACAATAAAACCTTACTAATGTTCGCTGAAATGTGCTGGTGTTTTATTGCTGACTAAAGGAATGTCAGTTTTCTCCTGTCCCTTGGGTAAGCAGATGGGACTCTGAATACTGAAAGAAGTGGATTACTTAGATTTAAAAGAGACTTTAGTGAATAAAAAGGTATTACAGCACAGCTTGATAGAGCCCCAAGCTGAAAGAAACAGGAGAATGTGGTTGTCTATGAGTATTTCTGAATTATATGACCCTTTAGGCAGTTCTAATAAGGAGGAAAATGGGTAGAGCTCTTTTTCGTGCACCCCTTTCAGAATAAGAAATGCAAAGGCAGCACAGCATATCCCTCATGGCAAAGCCTCGGTGGTGGTTACATTGTTAAGGACAGAAATGCTTCTTTCCAGCACTAAGTTATCTAGTCTAAGCTCATGGTGTCTGGTGGTGTGAATGTTTTATTACAGCTATTAAACTACAATGACTTCCTCCCCTCAGCCTCATTATTGTTTGAGAGAGATGTGGTGGGAGGAAATGTGAACAGAAGCAATCTTGTTTTGATGCTTCTAACTTGACAAAAGTACTGTTGCACAAGGTTGCTGCCTGGTGGAAAGATTGGCAACATCTTTAAACGATGGTTATTGTCTCCAGTATCAGAGGGTAGGGTTTTTCCTCTCTTTCATTCTCTCTCATCAATAATTTTTTAATTGATTTATCACAGCAGGTAGTAATCCAAGAAACCTCCCTACTTTCAGATATCGTCTTCAGTATCAACCTTTAGATGCCTCTTTTGTTATGACAACCTACATATTAGGTCAGCTGGCTGCTTTTGCTGTGGTTTAATGACAAAAAGAAAAAGCAGCATCTCTTTTCTGCTGGGAATGTGCTGTTGTGATTCTTGACAGGCAGGTCCTATCAACAACCCTACAGGGCTGCTCAGCAGATCGTCTCTAACTAAACTGGGGAGCATTTAGTCTCTTTAGGGACTGCAGGCTCAGGCTTCCCTATGGGATGTTTTTCAGGCAGGAGTGCTCTGGAGTTTCACTCCGTCACTGAGCCAGAACATGGTTGGCGTGTGCCAGGAGCTTCTGGGCTCCCTGCTCTGCATGTAGTCAAGAAGCCTGTGATCAAACAAGAAGAGTATTTGTCTCTTAGAAGACAAGAAAAGATGAAAGGATTTTGAGTGTGTATTTCTCTATCCTATTTTTCTTTTAAACTTTATTTTTAAATAATTTATATTGCATAACATGCCCCATTCTCTTCTTTAGTGCAAGGTTGGACCATCTTATTATCAACTTACTGCTATGTGGGACTCTAGTTCCCTGAGGGTCTTCATCTACCAATAATCTTAATTGCTATTTGCTGTAATTGATATCTTATCTATTTTTTCTACTTCTTCCCACTTAGAAAATTCAAAATGATGACACGTTAGCTCTAGTATTTAGTGAATGTAATAATTAAGGAGGAATTGACAGACACTTCATTGTCAAACCTTTTTTGTTTTGTTTTGTTTTTAATTAAAACTGCATTAAAGCTTTTAGTGAGGCAGAAAAATAAAACTTAACTATGACCAGACCTAAAGCTATGGCCCCTAATTTACAGGTAATGTAAACTGATGCAAACAGAAGGTAGCCTTTCTCTGTTGATTTACATCAGTCAACTGAAAATGGGATTCATTGATCTTTCTAGAAAATTTCCAGAGAATTATATCCTTCCTCAAAGACTCCAAAGGAGTAAAAAAATGAGCCTTTAAACACACTTTGGCCTTGATCTTGCAGTTTATTTAGATTCTATAGAAATATTTATATTTTGACTCTTACATTCTAAAATGGATAGACATCTTTTGTTTAGGTCTAACCTGCAGGACTAATTAACAAAATGCATTTAAAGGGGAGAAGAATGCAGAACAAAATCATTAATTATTAATGATAATTATTTTAATTATTCCAATGAAGCCAAGTATTGGCAAATAATAATTTATCAAGTTTTATCTATTATTATATAATTTGTGTGACTCCGTTTTTGGTGAAAAAAATAAAGTGGTTAGGTGTCCCCTGTCACAAACGTGTGGAAGGGAGTAGTACAAATTCTAATGGCACTTTGAAGAATCATTGCATAGATCGTTCCCCATGTTGGAAAGTTTGTAGGAGAAGAGTCCTTTTTCTTCCACTCAAAAGTCCCTATCTAGCAGGTTCTGCCACAGCTTCTTTCCAAGTTAGGCTGCGTAGATGTTTGCCCCTGAAAGTATTTCTGAGGATTTGGGGGCACAAAGTAAAGTAGCAGAACACTCAGGTTTAGTTATTGTGCTGAATCAGCAGCTTTTGAGAGACAGGCCATGACGGGTCTCTCCCTTGAAGGCACCTCTGCTCTCAACCTCTTACTCCTTTTGTGGCATACGTGGCTCCAGCAAATCTTTCACAGTTAAATATTTGTGCTGTTTCTAAACTCTGCAGTCTAGAAGAAGAAAGTGAGTAACACTTCATTCTTCTGTGATTTTTAGATGATCTAGCTCTTAAATTAATGACATCTTGGTTGTGCTAGCCTCTGCTCAGCTGAACCTTTGTGCCAATCATTTGTAGCAGCACACTGGTTATTGATTTATTACTGCTCTTTGCTTCACTGTGAATTCACACACAATAGCACTGAAGATATAGTCCAATATATAGTCAAAAATATACCTTTTTTTTTGTTTTTTTTTTTAGCAATATATGTACAATGTCAAACAAAAGGAAGAAGTGCTTCACCCCATGCCTAGTTAGATCAGAACTCCTTGTTCTGGAATATTGTGGAAGTTTGACAAGGTTTCAAGGTGAGCTTGTGTTAGTTTCTGGTAGAAATATACAGTAAGTTATTAGACATAGAGAGATTGCCTTTTGTGGATTACAAAAAATCTCAATTCTCTCTAGTGAAGTTTGGCAAGATAATGAACTATTTACTTTTTCCTAGACTTCTGCTTTCAGGTACTCTTACAGGTTCCTCAGGCCTTGGTCATTTCCTGTGGAGTTAGCAATAGTCCAGAAAAAAGGAAGGAAGATGAGTGGGAATGATCAGGGAAAAAGGATTCTGTTAAAGGGTTTTTTACAAGGAGTCATGGTATATCGCTGCACCAAACTAACTTTGAGGTTTTATGTGGTAATTTGCACTAATGGTATAGCAACAGATAAAATCTCATAGATGACTGAAGGAGAGGATTGCAAATGAGGAATACACTGGTGGTGACAGGGAAAGAAAAAGGAAGGTGACTCAGATGCAGCCAAATTATACTCTACCAATATTACCCTGAGAAGGGATGGCCTTTGCTCCTTTCCTGAGAAGGGAGGGGTGCTTTTCTTCATAGGGGCATAGAGAAGAGGAAAAAAACCCAGTATTTCAAAAGGATGTTAAGAGAATTGTAAACTTGTGCTTAAGGGCAGCCTCATTTTAATCCACAAGAATGCCTTTGTACCGTAGAAAGGAATAACTGGGATGAGAAATGGGATCTGTACTGCCTCATGGTGTTTCCTGCATTAGAGGAGGTTTGTGAGTGTTTGTGTATTTAAATTTATTGCTTATCTACTGTGACTGTATATGCATATATAGATATATAGGTATATGCACACTTATGCATGCATTGTGTTGTACTTGATATAGAAAATCAAATAGCATGAGAAAATATCCAAGATGGACTGGATCTGAGGAGAAGCACAGTGGCTCATCTCTGACGTGAGCTATGCACCAGGCTCGAGAGAAAGGCCAAGGCACACAGTGTTGGCAGGAATAGGATCTCATTCCTTCCATCATGTGAAGGCCTGTCCAATCTGCTGAAAAATAGAGAGTGGATAAGCCTTCAGGAATAAAGTTTAACATCCCTTCTTACATTTCTATTTTTTGTGATGACATTTCTGGATATTACTGCAAATAATGCTTACTGTGTATTTAAAGGCTTTGTCCTGCAGTCTGATTCAGAGACTCTTTCAGTGCAGGGCTTGATGAGACTGGAAAAATGAGAATAACCTGTCCTTGATAAGGAAGGGTCAAAGAGACAGGGCACAACAGTCTTTTAAAATGGGAAAATTCTTGCTAGTTTCTACAGATGAAAAACACTGGCTCTGTAACCATAGTAACATGATGGGCCAAGGATGATGTTGAACTTCTGATGAATTTCTTTTGTTTAGAACAAAATGCTGTTTGGAGGAAGAGATATAGTGTAGATAAGGTGAATTAATAACAGTGCTTTGCTGTCTGTACTTCCTTCCCTCTTAGATTTTGGAATACTTTATATAGTTCTTATTATTCCATTTTACAGGAAAGGAAAGAGAGACCCAGGGAAACAAAGCTGAGTTTGCCAAAGGCACTCTGCAGAAACAGGAATAAAGCCCAGCTCTTCTCAGGTTAATCAGGGATGAATTAACAGAAATAACTAAAATTCTTGCATGCAGCTTTTTGAGGGATCCAGTAAAATTTACATGAGATGTGACATGATTTCCAGCAAGAAAGACAGTATACTCAGTCTTCCCTGGCTACATCTATGCAATGGGAGATGTGTTATACAGCTCTGAACTAGCAGCTCTGATACAGCAAACTCTGGGCAACTGCTTTGATTTCTTGCCTAAAGCTATAGGCTTGACTTTTGCCCTCTATGACTTCTTTGCTTTTGATATCCCGCATATATAGATATACATGCACTAATTTGATGTCCGCACCCTGCTTCTGTCACACCTTTAACAGCATGGAGATGTAGCTTGAAACTTTCACTCTGTCCATGACAACAAAAGACATGCCATAATGCAACTTTCCAATAGTGTTTTGGGTAATAACTCCTAAATACTCTCTGCAGATTTAGGGTAATAGTCCAATTTCCCATACAAATAATAAATTCTATTTACTTTTTTTTTTTTTTTTGTGGGGAGGATTGAGCACAAAATTCATCAATAGGAAATTGACAAGGTAACAGGAACACAGTAAACTAGTCTGAACAAGAAGGGGGGATTTGTAGAAAGCTGGCCTGTCTTGCTAACTGTCAGTTGTCTTACATGTTGAGATAAAGCAGAATTCTCATCAACATGAAAAAGTAGATGTCAGCCTTAATGAGAACTGGAGATATACTGCAATTGCAGAAAATAAATGGAACACGAATGTGTTGCTTGGAATTATTTGGCACGAATTTGATCTGTATCTAGTTTCTGAAAATACCAGCAGTGCAGAGGCATTTGGTTTCTAAACCCATAATAATTGGGCTTGCTGTGTGTAAGAAATTCTTTCTGTGAAAGAAAACGTTGATCAGTGTAAGAGTGTAAACAGGTCCCCTCCCAAGATAAAAGAATTTGTACATAGGGATACATATTAAGCATATTCATCAAGCATCCACAGATATGACATAGGATAAGATAACAATGAATGATATGGCAATTACAGAAGTAAACAACAAGCTTAGATCCTGTAGTATGAAGCCTTTTGCTCAGTTGAGGAACTAATTTTCTATGCATTCAGGTTAAAAAGGATACTGTTTTCTTTGGAATCCTGCCTACTTGAAAGAGTAGCAGTGGATGGTAATTTGTGCTCTTGACAAGTTGTGGCACCCTCCAGGCAGCCTCTCGTACCTTAGCTCTTGGAAGGCAGCAATACCTTTCCTGACAGCCTCGCAGATGGTTGTCTCAATGTACCTTAGCAGAGTCACCCAATACAAGCACTCCATGAAATGAGGGTCAGGAGCCAAAGGCAAGAGAACTTTCTGAGCCAAAATAGAAGCATATGATGAATTTTAAATTCAGCAGCAGCAGCTCACTTTGGCTAATTTGATCTTAAGTACTGGATTGTGACTTAAGGACATTTTAAACATTGTCTGGTAGGAGTGTGGAGTTTTTTATCTCATACTTAACCTCTGTGGTTTTGTCACTATTTTATCAGGTTCTGTTGAAGTGTTATGGTTGCTGACATAATTTATAGCTAAAAAATCTAACAAATTTAAAACACTTTTGTCATATCCAGCCTTTCAATAGACATTGGGGGTGTCAGCCCATTTGGATTATATGTGGTAAACTGGCTTTTTTTTTTTTTT